>APFE030212110.1:0-77658 GCA_000404065.3 Pinus taeda | reverse complement strand
ATAGTATTAGGTTTTTTCTCATGCTTTCTGTGAATGGCATGGGTGAATTTTATCTTACACCCACTAGAATATCGATATCTAATTTCGGTAATTTTGATTTAAAAATATATTTTAAAGAAATGCAATGATTTCATTTGTGTATTCAACAAACACAAGATTTTATAATTGAGTAAAATATTCGCCATGCCTGGTGAGAGATTCGCCAAAAAATTATATATACATATCATATTATCGATAAAATCGCCTTCCATTTTTCCTATATACCATGGAGATTCACCCATTTATTATACAAGTAAATTTAGGGGGGTTCTTAAAATTTTCCCTGCAGGCTCCTATATTGGTGTAGTTTTTACAGATCCTTAGGTTTTAAATACCTTTCTCCTACTAGGAGAGCCCATTCAAACTACTATACCTAAGCTCCTACACACAATCACCAACATACAAATATGATACTTGCCTCGAACAAAGGTAGATTATCTTAAAAAATAAAATCAATATTAAAACATTATTAAGTCTTCCATATCATACAAAATACATTGGAATAGAAAGAATTAGCTCTAATATTAGTATAAAAAGTATAACACACAACATACCTTAGTAATCATGTACAGGGGGCCTAACACCCCCATGAAAGCCCTTGATAGGGTGGACTCCACCCCGTGCTATGACCCCCTCGCTATTCCCAATGCAACGAACAAAGGGGTTATCACCCCCCCGTGAGCTCCCCAACGTGTGTGACTAGTCGTGGAAAGAGTATAACACACACCCAAAATTCTACCACTTGTTGTTTTCTTTTCCACACAGGGGGTCACAGGAGATTTTATTCATTTTTCTAGCCCTACAACATCCATTGTTTCTCTACACCAAGAAAACTTCTCAGTGCTCACAAACTTCGTCAATGAATCTACAACATTCTTCAAAGTATCCACCTTTAATTGTAATACCTTTTTGTCCTCAACCATATACCTCAAAAAGTGAAACTAAACAACAATGTTCTTTGTCATTGAATGATAAGGAGGGTTCTCTTCTAAGAAAATTTCACTTCGGCTGTCACAGTAAATCCTTATAGTTGGTTGTACTAACCCCATACTTGAACATAATATCTATAACCAAACTGCTTCCTTTCTTGCATGAGTGGTTGCTATGTATTCTACCTCTCTAGCTGAAAGTGCCACTACATATTGTCTCTTGCTCATCCAACTTACTACACCTCCAAATAGGATAAACACATACCCACTTGTATATATTCTCTAATCTAGATCTCTAGACCAGTCTCCATCCACAAAGCCACATATGTCTAAAACTCTATCGAATCCTGGTCTTCCTTGGTAGAAAATACCATAATCACTAGTGCCACACAAATACTTGAAAACATGCTTCATTGTTGTCCAATGCTCCTTCTTTGATTTTGACATAAACATACTTAATACTCTTGCTACATGTGCAATGTCTGGTATAGTACATACCACTACATACATCATGCTACTAATTGCACTTGCGTATGGAACACCTGACATGTCCTCTTCCTATTATTGTGTCTTGAGACACTATTCAACATATGAATTTACACCTAAATGAATAGGAACCTTAACTAGTTTACTATCCTGCATATTAAACCTCTACATTATTGTCCCAACATACTTCCTCTAGTTTTACCAGAGCTTCCTCTTTTCTGGATCTCATTTAATTTCCATGCCCAAAATACAGTTTGCATTACAGAGATTCTTCATGTATCCAAATATTGGATAATTTCTTTGTCATTTCCAATCAGCAACATATCATCCACATACAAGACCAAATAAATAACACAGTCACCAATTAATTTAAAATACACATAATGGTCTACTTTGCTTCTGGTGAAGCCAAGTCCCTGCATAAATGTATCAAATTTTGGATACCACATCCTTGGTGATTGTTTTAACCCATACAAAGAATTTTTTAAGCTGCATAGCATTTCTTTCTTTACCTTCACCACAAAGGCTTTAGTTTGCTTCATGTATATCTCTTCTTCTGGATCCTCGTAAAGAAATGTTGTCTTCACATCCATCTATTCTATCTCAAAATAAAAATCAGAAGCAAAAGATAAAAGTAATACAATAGAATCTACCATGGAAATGAGAGAAAAAATATCACCAAAATCATTTCCCGACACCTAGGAGTAACCTTTTTCTACCAACCAAGCTTTGTGTTTCTCTACCTTGCCTTCTGCATTCATCTTCTTCTTAAACACCCATTTACTTCCAATGAGTTTCTTTTTAGCTAGCAACTCCACTAGATTCCAAGAATAATTTTGTCCAAAGATGTTATTTCATCAACCATGGCCTCTTTCTAGAGTTTTCAATCCTCTGAATCTACTACCTCCCTAACAGTTTTTTGATCATCATCAGTAATGCACAAAGAAAAATTTAGATAGAAAGAAGATGGACTACACCTTTCTAGCTACCTTGTTTCTCGAATTGATCTTCCCACAACTAGAGTTTGTGGCTCTTCATCATATGATTCATGTTATGTTTTAGAGTCTTATTCTTCCTTATTTAGCTTGAAATTTATCTTCTCAGGTTCCTTTGGTTGGACTTCATTTTTAATAACATATTTTTCTATGAAACTAGCTCAAAAAAGATACAAAAGATAGATGAACGCCTTAGAAATAAGCCTCTTCGAGGGGGCAACCTCCTTTATATTACATAAATGAACAATTCTCGGATGATACAAATGAACAGACCTCCTTTCTATACATAGGAGTCTAAGGGGTCATAATATGATCGGAGACGACATAACAATAATAATGTAAGGGCACAATAATAACAATAGCGGGCTTCTATGGGGCACAATAGTAACAATATGGGGACTACATGGATACAACGATATAACAAGGGGGTTGTACTAATAACAATATGCGGTTACACTAGTAGTATAGGGGCCTAACATGCCCCTCTCCTTCAAAAAGTGTTGTCCTCAACACTTGAGTAGTTCTTGATGCTTCTGTATAAAATTCTTGTCCTCCCATGTGTAATCTTCAGCGGGTAAGTTCTTCCACTTGCTGAGATACTATAAAATTTATCGATTTTGTAGCTATCAGATTCTTTTTTCTGTGACTGCTCCAGGTTCCAATATGATTTTTCCTTCCTCTTCAAGTTCTGGAAATATTGTTTGAATTGGGATTTTCTGTGACATTTGAATGAGTGGTCATACTTCTTTGTCCTTCTTCCATTCATCCCTTGCTTTGTTTATCCAATCTGGTTGGATAATAGGAATAACACAAAGTAATGCTTCCACATCCTCATCCTTTCTTGAGAGTGCATCTGCAACAAAATTGCTTTCCTTTTCTATAGATGATGTCAAAGTCATAACCCAACATATTTGTGACCCATTTTTCTGTTCTTCTACAGATAATAGTTGTTCTAAAAAGTATTTAAGACTATCATGATCCATTTTTACCTTGAAGTGTCTTCCCATTTGGTAAGGTCGCCATTTCTTAAGTGCCTATAGTATTGCCAACATTTCCTTCTCATAAATAGCTTTCTTGAGATGTAGCCGTAAAAATACCCAATCACCTACATCAAAGCCTGTTTCACTACAATTTTGATCTACCTATTGTTTCATTTGATTTTGCACCAAAGTGACATTTTCCTTTAAAAGTTGGAGAACTTGTTGTTGATGCTCAACGGGATCTTTCACTCCTTGAATCTTTTTCTGGTTGATATTTCCTTATATCTTTAGAGCTTGAGGAGTGGTAATTTCTTTTAATGGTTTACAATATATGCTCGAATTCATTTCTTGATGCTCAATGTGATCTTTCACTTCTTGAAAATTTTTATTCTTGATATGTCCTTCAATCTTGATATTTTGAGGAGTGGTAATTTCGCCCAACACATTACAAAATATGGTTGGATTCATTTCTTCTTTCTCGATGTGAAATTTCAGTTCTTGAACCTTTTTCTTCTTGATATGTCCTTCTGTCTTGTGATTTTGAGGAGTGGTAATTCTTGCCAATTCTTTACAAGGTATGGGCATATTCATTTCTTTTTTCTCTGGGGTTGGTTCCTGGTGTATATCCTCTTCTTTTTATGCTTCTTGATCCTTTTCTTCCTCCTCTTCTTAATCTACGTAAAATAATTTCTTCTCAGCACACTTATGACCTTTAGTGCATTTGTTATCACAATTGTAACAAAGCCCTTTTTCTCTATTTTTCTTCCAATTGCTGTGGTGTCATCCTTGTAGGTTGTGGAAAGCTAGGAGAAACAACACTTCCATGTTTATAGTTGTCAAGGGTAGAGTTCCTTGTCTCCATAATTTTGCTTTCCACTTTTCTTGCCAACCTGAATGCCCTCTCTAATGAATCACGTTCCCAAAGACGAACCTCATGTTGAATGTTATCCTTAAAGTACATAGGGAGACATCGATCTTCTACTTCTCTGGAATATCATTTTCCCTTATATTCAGTTTTTGAAAGTCCTCAGTGTCCTCTACCATTGAACACTTTTGTTTTAGATTTATCAATTGGCTAAAGAAGGTGTTTCTCTTTGTATCCTCATAATGTGCTATCATTTCCTCCATGAAAATTGACCACATGACAAGTGGTTTACGAGAACAAATACCTTTATACCATAAAAATTGATCTTGTTCTCAATATGAAGATGCAACACATACCTTTTGTAACAGTTGTACACCATGTAGATAAAAATATTTCTCAATCTGTAGTATCCAATTTACCGGATCGTTGCCATCAAACTTCCTCATCTCAATTTTTCTTGATTCTAGGAGCTTGATCATGAAATGATTGTAACTCTATAATTTCGTATCTCCAAGTTTCGAAATTATTTCATACAATAGCTCTCTGAGTTCTCTTTCTAACCCAATAAGTCTAATCATAATTTTATTATCCAAGAAAGAGTTATGCCAAATCTCCCATGGTGACCTGATTATAGACTAGTTCAGTGGAGCGAACTTGTACGGCATGCCACGTCTCACTGTTTTGACCTTAGTAATTGAAACTGATATACAGGAAACTACAGGAAGTCCTCTTTCTGAAACTTCTGACGAAATTTCAATCTAATGCTTAGAACAAAAGTTATGACTATTTGCAAAAAACCTAACTTCCTCAGATTATATCTCCAAAAATATAGTGAGAGGGGATATGAAATTCAGGGTTAAGATTCAGAACGATTTATTCTCAAATGGGTTTTTATTTTAGTGTCTCAAACTTTGTAGCAAAATATTTATAGCGAAAATTCCACGATACCCTGTTTTAGATGAAATTTTGTAGCTTGCAACAACCCTAACTTCCTCAAATCATATCGCCAAAAATATAGCGAGAAAAGATCTGGAATTTTCACATGAGATTCAGTGCGATTTTGGCTCAAATGTGTTTTTTTTTTTTTAGCTTCTGAAACGTTGCAGAAAGAAAGTTATAGCGAAAATGCCACGATGGCCTGTTTGGAGCAGTAAAAAATGCTAGAATCCAAAGCTCTGATACCAAATGTTATGAAACCAGCTCACAAAAAGATAAAGATAGATGAAAGCCTTAGAAACAAGCCTCTTCAAGGGGGAAACCTCCTTTACATTACACAAATGAACAATTCTTGGATGATACAAATGAAAAGACCTCCTTTATATATACAGGAGTCTAAGGGGTCATAATATAATCAGAGCCGACATAACAATAATAATGTAAGGGCACAATAATAACAATAGTGGTTTCTATGGGGAACAATAGTAACAATATGGAGACTACGTGGGTACAACAATATAATAAGGGGGTTTTACTAATAACAATAATGGGTTACACTAGTAGTATAGGGGCCTAACATATTTCACCTCTCTAAACACCAATTCTCGGTTGTATACAATATTCCTTATTTCTAGTTTCCAAATATTATAACCTTTTAAACCATCCTTACACCTAATCAATATGCACCTTTCAGATTTAGTATCAAACTTGGTACTTTTCTCCTTTGGAACATGTACATATGCATCACAACCAAATACCCTCAGATGTGAAAGAGAGGGATTTTTAACAATCTATACCTCATGTGGATACTTATTCTGCAACGATGATGAAGGTGATCTATTAACCACATGACATTTAGTCTCCACCGCCTTTGCCTAGAATTCTGGTCCTAACTCGACAAAAATGAGCATGCTTCTTTCCTTTTCCATCAATATCGTGTTCATTATTTCTACAACTTCATTTTTCTGAGGTGTCTATGGAGTAGTCATTTGTCATGCTATACCACACTTCTTATATAACTCTTCAAATTCCTTCTTTGATAACTCTCCATCATTATCTATCCTCGACACCTTTATCTTCTTCTCCGTCTAGTCTTCAACTAGAGCCTTAGATTCCTTAAACTTGTCAAAGGCTTCAGATTTCTTCCCGAGGAAATATATCCATGTATTCCTTGAGAAGTCATTTATAAACAATACATAGTACACAAAATTACCCAATGATGGAACTGACATGGGTCCAAACAGATCATTGTGCACAAGCTCTAATATCACTTCCCCTTCTTAGCACGAGAGGGGAAACTCACCCGTTTCTACTTCCAATATACACAACATTCACATAAATCAAAATCCAGAGAGGAATTAGACATACCTTCTACCACACCATTACCATGAAGTATTCAAAGGCCCTTATCTCTAATATTTCCAAGATTTTGATGCCATTGCATGGTTTTTTCCCTAGAGAGCAGTAGATTTTATACTCCACTTTTAGGAACCAAAAGAACTGTTGCACCCATCAATAATAGTACTACCCAAAATATTGTACAGAGTCCCAATCTAAAATCCCCACATCAATACCAGTGCTCCCAGAACAATCTTGAAAGTATCTTTCTCAAACACTATCTTCACACCTTCATCATCCATATCGCTTATAGAAATCAGATTTTTGGCCAATGGATGAACATGCAGAACACTTAGAAGTGTTCTAATCCTTCCACCTTGCAATTTTAGCTTGAATTTTCTATGTCCAACAATTCTAGACTTCCTGTCATCCCCTCAGAAAACATCACCACCATCATATTTCTCATACTCGCAGAACCACTCCCTATGGGGACTGAAATGAAATGATGCACCTGAGTTAATGAACCATGCCTCATTATCTACATATGTACTTGAAGAAGAAGCCAAGTACATATCCCCAACTTCATCCTAGTTTTCGCCTCTGTAAAAGGAGCATCATCAGATCCCTTTCCTTTCTCAAGAGCTTTAGTTCTATAGTGTTTTTTGTAGTGCCTTTCCTTTCCACATTTAAAACATATCTATATAGGATTTCCTAGAGATTTAAATTTCCTTGTAGATTTAGATATCCCACTTGAGGACTTATTTTTGTTTCTGTTCTAAGACCATCCTCGTATAGACAAGGAATCTCCATTTTGGCCCTCCATATTTTTTTGTTTCATATACTCCAACAACAAGGATGAGAGTATTTCATCAAACCTTGAGGTAGTTGTATTGCTACCTATTGCAACAACCAAACTATCCCACAAATTTGGTAGAGAAGAAAGAAAACTGTTGCACTTATGTTCATATGAAATTTTTATATCAATAAATTAAAAAAGGCTTACCACAATATTAAAGGCATTTAGATGCTTTGTCACCAAGCCTCCACACTTCCTTGAGGTTATACATCATTTTCCACAGAAACAATTTGCTGACCATAGAGTTAGATTGGTACAAAGTCCCTAACTTGACCCACAAATCCTTCATCGTAGCTTCCCATGATACGTTCAACAATATTAAATCTAATATACACAATCGTATTGTGCTCTTTGCCTTCTAATACAACTTCACACAGTCTGTTGCTGACATTATTGTTGGTTTAGTACCTGGATCTACCATGACCCACTGATCTTTATCCACCAGCATATTCTCCATCTTGAGCTTACACAACACAAACTCTAACCATTAAATTTCTCGATCTCTATCTTTCCAATTCTTGCCATCGTCTTCCACTGCAAGAACCGATCTCAGAAATTTCGCACCGAACAAGGTCTACCATAGGCCTGTGAAAAAACTCTTAGTAGTAAAGGCTTCCCCTGGAAGACGAAACAACTCTGATACCAAATGTAGGTTTTAACCCTGTACAAAAATTACCTACAACCAAATTCTTAAGAAAAAATAAAAAAATACAATGGTGAGAAACACAAAACAGATACCATGAGACCTTTGCATCCCAAAACTGAGACTACCAGATTGATTTTTTATTATTTTATTGTCAATGTTACAATACATACATACATACATACATACATATGTATATATGTATATATGTATATATATATATATATATATATATATATATATATATATATATATATATAATATATATAGATATACATTCTGGAGCATTCATAAACCCATAGTTCCCTTAACCAAATCTACAGAATACCATGGTAAAAAAACCATCATGCCTAAAACCGTGTGCAAAACCCATGCAAAAAACCATGGACAGGTCCACCCAACTAATATAGGGTTTTTTTTTTTTTATTGGGGCACTGCCCTGGACCACATCGTGCATGGGGCTGGTTATGGAAACAATATAACACACACCCAACACTCGAGACTAACCTAGTGTAAATTTTTTACCTCCATCACTCTAATGCCAAAGACATGTAGGGTACTGTTGATTGAAAAAAACTGACCTTTCAACATTGTAAGGGAGACCGCTTGGTCGGGAACTTAAAGTAGTTCCCTTTCTATTCAAATGGCGGTTTCGACTAGTTCAATTGGGTTCAGTTACCGTCTCTATATCTATACTAGATTAAAGTATTAATTTCACCTACCAATATAGAAGACACATCAAGTGGACTCTTCTTGATGATTAGGAAAGAAAGTGATCCTTAAGATAACTTTATGGCCCAGACAAACCACTCTAAAGACTGCCTCTGTATGAGGGGATTTCTAGGATGCAGGAAGGAGAAGTACATGCAAAGTTTAATCTAAGATGCATCTAATCCTAGACCTATCTTGATTGAAGGAAGGATTAGTCCTTCTCTCAATCAAGAGCAAGCTAAAAGGACAGGAAAAGAAATAGAAGTATGTTGAAATGGGAATAAGATAACAGAAATAGATTTGGGAAATAGTTCCAAGATCTAATCCTTGTTCGAGAAAATGTATAGAAATAAATGCCCATTAAATAGCTAATAGACGTCCAACTACAAACATCTCCAATTCCCAATTATGCATAAGGACAAAAAGATTCATGCCACAATACTGAAGTAGGTCAAATACATGACATGTAGAAAGGAGGACATCTATAAGATTAAACTATTAGATAGCTAGCAGTTGAAGGAGCTAAAGGTATATCCTTATACAATTTATAGTTTTGAATCTCATTTTTTATTAACCCTACAAGATAGCTTGACCAAATTCTAAATGAGAATTTGAGTGAGCAATCAATAGTAGTGTTGAAAAGCCACATACATACTTATAATCCATAAATGAATTTGAAATCTGAAGAAATTATTTTAAATAATAGAGCAAGCAATAATGTTGTACATCTGATTACAAAAGGAAATATTATTATAAAAATGAATCTTATCTCACTACAATAGTGCAAATGAGACTTTACTCCTTCTCTACAATCAAGTTGCAAGCTCTAGTATTATTATGCATATTTTCCCTCAGATTCAAATCCCATATGACTCAGCCTAGAGATGAGTATTTATACATGATTTAGAAATAATAACAATTTCCCCAATTATCTCAACAACATATTTAGTTATATCATAGATGGATTTAATTGGAATTTTGGCCAAAATGTAGATGAGCACATTGGAATGAATTTCCTAATTTCCTTTGCACATATAAGGATGATATTGCTTGTCTCTTGCTTGTATCGAGCCGATAGGTGAAATTACATGTGAGGAACAACTAATTCAATACCTTTCCTTTATTACAATATCCCTTTACCATATGGAGGAATTTTATTGGTGATAGACTAGATCTGTTTCAATACTAGCCTTAATCAGACATCTTTGTTATAACAGAAAACATAATTAGCCAGGGCATAAAAAAAACTTTGTAAAAAAACTATGATTATGCCCAAAACCAATAGAAAAATCAGGCAGATTTCTCAATTAATATGACAGTGGTCCCTAGAAGTGACGGGTGGAAAGAGCTGAGAGATATCAGAGAAGTGGATATCAGAACTTTTAACAATGGGCACAAAATAAAAGCACCGATACGCTGATATGGGGAAGCCCTGATACAGAGCAGACGCAATATCTTATTGAACTCCTTTTAAATAGTGTATAAGGTCTCGATATCCAAGGTGAGTGGTTTATCGAAAGTCAGAAGTTGGAGGGAGATGATTATCAGAGACTGGAGGGAATGTTTTATCGAAGGTCAGATAACAGAGATTATATCTCTATTGAAATATTGTCGGAGTGCCATATCGGAGTTTTTTAGATATGTCTCGAAAGGAACTCTCTGATATGTATTACCTCCAATATGCAGGAGTGGAATGCAAGTGAAAAGATATGTCAAAGATTATTTCTTTATGAACCAAAGTTTGCATATTAAAGGGGATTATATCAGAGATATTTAATATTACAATATCCATGGACTCTGATTTGTTTAATGCAAAAAATTACAACAACTTTATTAAATGGGTTCACAACTTTGGATAGATGTTTTATCAAGCCACTTCATAATATGGTTCAGACTTTGGTATCGAAGATTCTTCTATATATATATATTATATATAATATATATATATTAATATATATATATATATATATATAATTATATAATTATATATATATTCATAATAAATATCTATGATGCTTTATGATAAAGGGCTATGGCCTATAGCGACCTTATAATAGATATTGGTCTCGTGGGCTATTTTCATAATTAATCAAATTGATTAAAAATTAAAATAAAACAAATAAAATATTATTATTTGCAAAATAATAAGTTTACAAAACAAAAGTAATGTACATTTTATACATTTAGTAGGCCAAGGCAGTGAAAGTGTCCAATCTTCATTTAGGCATCATTAAATCGAGCTCATTGAAACAATCCAAACTTTCAAAATTAAATAGTAATATGACCAAACATTCAACTAAAAGGTCCGCATAATGAGAATGAAGTGAACAATGGAGGGGTTGCATTTTTATCACAACAATGGAAACATACTAGGAAGAACCAGTTATCTCTAGTTTATTATTAATGAGCTTCTAAGAGGAAAAGGAGAATGGTTGGCTAAAATCAAAATTCTAAGATTCAAATGCTGTGAAATCCCTCAAAACAATGTTTAATCATTTTGAGCATCCCTTATATAAATCATAAAAGTAAAATCATGTTTACAATAACCATTGATTAATGACAACATAAACTAAATGACAAAAGTTTATCATTGTGTTTAGTAAGACCGATGAACCCTTATTTTTACAGGTAGAGCCACTGCTGCTAGCAGGTTTCCATATCCTCGAAAAGATTACATGTTTTTTCCCAAAATAATGTCAGTATCCCATCTATTATTTAGTATTTCAGAGAAGATATATTTCATTAATAACTTTGAAAACCATTGTTATGGCTTGGTGACCAGATATGACTATGCCATTTACAAGTGGTGATACACATGAACAAGTTATCTTGTGATGAGACCTCTTGTATTACAGTGAAGTGTTGTGAGCCATTATCCTGTCTTGGTGACTAGATATGATAATGTCATAATAATCAAAGCCCATGATCATGGTAGGTAGGCTCATTACTGAGACCCTCTAATTACTAGGCATTTTACACAATTTTTAATTTGTACTATGATAATGTGTGCTAATAGATGGGAAGACAAATCATCTCCTTAAGAGATGGGGATGGCATGGGAGAATTACATAATACTAAACTAGTGCTTTTTTTTTGTAACCTTAGTATATGTTTTAGGATATGGTTTATTGTAAAGTAGTTTTCTTATGTGTATTAAGGTAAGAGATCATTCAAATACTAATAGAAGATAATGATGTCTGAAATTGAATATGAGCTTGGAAAATAGAAGCTTAATTATCTTCATTTTATTATTCCTTTTACTAATGGATTCCATTAGATAAGAGTAAAATGTTCCCAAGTATTAACCAAAAGTTGGGTTAAAAACAACTCTTTAAAAAGGCTTGGTAATATCAATTAAATCAATTTGAGGCAAAGATCAAATTGGAACTCAAGGGATTTCAGAGGGCAGAAGTGAGGTGTTATTAATTCAAACCCAAAGTGAAGAGCCAAGAGAAACTTTAAAAACCCAAAAACAATGAAACACAAAAAGCAAATCATAAGATAAACAATACTCAATTTAAACAAGTAAAAAGAATCATCTTGACATAATAAATTATGTTTCTTGTTAATAATAATTCCAATCATTTTATTACTGTATTTCTTAGTAAGTTAGTTATTCATTAAATAATTTTCTAATCTGTTGGGGAGTTGCGAAAGAAAATTGGTTATAAAAGTTCAAACAAGGTTAATTTCCTCTTACAATATTGGCTTCAAGACAAAATATAAAGACTTCATAATCAATATTCCATAACAAATGAAAGCTTTGTAAATGAGAAATAAAATCGCCCTAAATGTGTTTTGGCAATTTTCCTCATTAAAATTTTCGCAACTGCTTTATTAATCTTCCAAATTATTCAAAAGAAAACCTACAGGAAGACAAACAAGCATAAAGAATAAACAACTAAATGAAAGTATGAACAAATTAAAATAAAACATTTGGATGATGCATACCTGGAAGAATTTGGTAATAGGTTTACCTCATTTATCTTCATCTTCTTCCATGTATTTCTTAAGAATGTTTAAAATCATCCTTTTATTTAATATAAAAAACATTAACAGAAAGAAATCTAATCTATCCCTAATCCCAATATAAAAGCTAGATTAATACTAGGTGAAATCAAACTTTCAATGTAACCATGCTCTGAACTTTATTTTTGCATGCATGCAAGCAACAAATATTAGCAATAATAAAACCGTAGCTGAAACATTAAAAAAAATGAAACACAGTATGTACTTTTAAAATTGAAAAAATAAAAATAAAATTATTTACAAAACACTTTCCTTGAAACTATTCTAAATATTTGTGTGTAGGATCATCAAAATAAGGATGTGATTCACATGTTTGAAAAAAATTCATAGAAAGAGGAAACAACAAACCAATATTAAATGATAAATATTTGGAAATGAAAGGTCGCTGTAAAGAAAAAGAAAAATTAGAAATCTTATTTTCAAAGGAATCGAGTGGATATCAGTGAGGAAGATTTTTGGAAAAAATGCATGGTTGGTCAAAAGGTATAGATGTACTGTCAAGTGTTATCATTCGTGTAAAATGCATTTGGAAATATGAAATAAACTGTCCAATCATAAGATAGAGCCTCAACCTAAGAAGAAATTGAAATAGAGGATCGAAATTCTAAAATTGATTACTGCATGTACTAATTAATGCATTTGATGAGAGTGTGGAACTTTGTTGCTGAAGATGTGGATGTAGTGTGTGAAAAAAATAAAAAATAAAACTGAACAAAGAAATAAATTGAAAAGAATGAGAGAAAGGTAATTTGTAATATACATATATATCAAAGATTATGCTACAACATAGTGGAAGTTTGTTTATAGAGATTTCCTTTTTACAAATGATTATGAGTTTAAAATCATTATTATCCTCAAGATTAAAACTACAACAAGTTATATTATCATTGTAGGATTGAGAAGTCAGATTTGATTTATAATCATTGAAACCATTATGACTATGAGGGGAAGTGTTTGAACTGTTATATTTTTCACTTTCAAAAACAGATTCATTTGAGGATTAGGAATCAATTAAAGAAGTTTTTGAAGATGAAGAAGAATGAAGTTCAATATTTTCATTGTCATAAATAACTGATGAGTATTTGAACATGATTTAGAAATAATAGCAATTTCCCCAAATCTCTCAACAACATAGTTAATTATAGAATAGATGGCTTTAATTGGAATTCTGGCCAAAATGTAGATGAGCACAGTGGAAGGGATTTCCCAGTTTGGTTTGCGCAGATAAGGATGATCATTGGCCTTAATTATAAATGTCTATTATAACAAAAAACATAATAAGCCATGGCGTTATAAATTAACTCTAATTATTCCCAAAACCAATAGAAAAATCAAGCGTATTTTTAAATTAATATGACAGCAGCCCCTAGAAGTGATAGGTGGCAAGAGCTGAGTGGTACCAGAGAAGTGGATATCGGAAATTTAAACAATGGGAACAAATAAAAATGTCGATATTCCAATATTGAGAGTCTCCTATATGGAGTGGATGCGATATCTTATTCAACTCCTTTTAAATAGTGTATCGGGTCCAGATATCGCATGTGAGTGGATTATCGGAAGTCAAAAGTTGGAGGGAGATGATTATCCGACATTGGAGATTGGAGGGAGTGTTCTATCGGAGGTCAAAGATTAGAGGTTATATCACTATCAAAATATCAGTGGAGTGCCATATCATAGTTTTTTAAATGTGTCTCGAAAGGAAATCTCTCATATGTATTACCTCCTATATGCGGGAGTGGAATGTGGGTGCAAAGATATGTCAAACATTTTGGTCTTACGAACCAAAGTTTTCATATTAAAGGGGCTTACATCAGATATATTTAATATTACAATATCACTAGATTCTGATATGTTGAATGCAAAGACTTACCACCAATTTATTAAATGGGTTCAGAACTTTGGATACATGTTTTATTAAGCCGCTTCATAATATGGTCGAGACTTTGATATCGAGGATTGTTATATATATATATATATAATAATATATTAAATATTATAATATTATATATATATTATATATATATATATATATATATAATATAACATTCATTTAATAAAATATCTATAGATATTGGTCTCGGGGGATATTTTAATAATTAATTGAATTGATTAAAACTTAAAATAAAACAAATAACTAAAATTTACAAATGAAATTTTATTATTTGTAAACGAATAAATTATGAAAAAAGTAATGTACATTTTATATATTTAGTAGGCCAAGGCAGTGAAAATGCCCAACCTTCATTTTGGTGCCATTTGCAAACCATATACCCAAATGAGATCAAATGAGTTTTGATAGGAAGATAAGAATAGATCAAACTCATTTAGGCAATACAAATTCTCAAAATTAAATAGTAATATTACCAACCATTAAACTAAATGGTCCCCAAAATTATAATTAAGTTATAATGGGGGGGTGGTGTTTTTACCACAACAGATACTTAGCTGTTAAGTTATCCCACTATAATGGAGTGATGACTGTTAGGATAAAAATATTTGGGGAATGATGGGCTAGTAAAAGAGTATAATCAAGGAGGGAGAAGGATGCATTCAATCGAACTTAGCAGGTTGAGTTAGGTTTCCTGTATATGGCATAAGGTGGGGAAAGGGCTATAATAGGATTAGCCTCCCATGCCTATAAGAAGAGGTGGTGGAGGTTCTACAACAATTTATTGAGGTTTGGTAAGGAAATAATTTATTAGAACAATTGTATATTGAGTGAAATCCATTGGTGTAGGTGATGAATCTCATCCATTCTCTGGCACTCATGAGTTAAATTATAGCCCCAATAAACCTTGCAAGGGAACTTAAATTTTGATACTAGTCATTAGTGCCTCCACCCTGATAGGGTTTTGGATGTTGAGTCTCTTAAGCAGGTTTAGAAGTATTTTTTTCTCTCTTTTTACATCCTTTTCCCATGAGATTGCAGAGGATTATTCACTTGTATAGACTACACTATGTGAATCTCAACAATTTTCAGAGGATATGCCACTTGTTGAGATTTGAGTGTAGTTGTAAGGGTTTCTGAAGTAATAATAAGTAGCCCCAAATGAGCAACTGACTAGCTTATAACATTAGGAAAAATTCAACCAATTACACCATCAAAATGTGTTATCAATTTAGTTATTTTTTGATGAATTGAAGGACAATGCACATTAGGGATAATGTCATATAAAGTTTTTGACTAAGAGTAGATAAAGTTAAGATGTTGGGCACTTAATAGACTATTCCTCAAAATTTTTCATACCTGTAATAACATCCTTGGAAATAGGTTGTAACAAGGACCAAGTATACCTATCCTTAAGGATCTAGTCAACAATCTTGGTACTTGTCAATTTCCCTTTATGCCTTAACTTGTCGATATGATGAAAAGAATTGAGTAGTGGTGTCTTGCTTGAATATAGATAGGAGATCAATTATAACCTCTTGTTTCAAAGGTAACTAAAAGGGATTCATGAACAGTTGTGCTAAGGAATCCTAGTCACTATAGGATATCTTGCCCAACTCAATATACATTTCATTGAATCTCTGATAAAGATTATTTGGAAGAGACAAAGCCTCACATAATAAACCACAAAATAATTAGTTTAAAACCATAAGAGGTAGGTGGTGATATGCATCGTTAGGTTTTGTCACAAATTTCCTTCAAAACTATTAATATCATAAGGTAATTTCGGAAGAATTAGAGGCCACCTATGATCATTAGATATGGTGTTGTTGGTTATATTTTCCAAATCAAACAAATAAATATATAATATAATTGAAAGATTATTTTGGTAGAATGGTTCTAAACATAGAGAAGAACCCCTACATGGACCTTATTATCCCACCATATCAAAATTTATAGAAAAAGAAGATTGATCAAAGGGTTGATTGAAGCTAGAGCATTGAGCCCTTGGACCAACCATGTGCTGAAAGGATGGATTCCCCCAGGGGACTTCTCCCATATATGTTGGAACTCCGAGAAGCATGAATGCCAATACGATTATACCCAACACTAGAATGAATAACTCTTAGTGAAATAACACCAACATAATCCTAAAAACTTGTGGGTATAATGGCAGTAGTAGGGAAGGTAAATTATCCCTCTAAAGGATTGAAAACCTCCAAGAATGGTGTTCCTCAAAAAATATAAGTTATCCAAGGATTAAATGTTCCTTTGAAAATAGTATTTGCTCTAGAGAGACCAAGGAAACATATAGATCCCCAAAGCAAGTTGACCAAAGCAATACTCTCACTATCACTTATAGGGTTAGTTAGAGGTAGGCTAATGTTTGGTGGAAGACTTTCATCTACAACTTTAACAATGAATAAGTCTTCTGCCTCAAAACCGATATTAAACCGCCGAACTTGGGTTTCATATAATCCCTTTGATAATAGATTTATTCTACATCTTGAAGATGGACCTTCCTCGTCAAGAGCAAGGTTGAGTATTCTTTGGGAATGGAAAATAGTTTGGTTAGCCATTATGAATATATATTTATTATTTGATTAATGAATGACTACAGAAGTAGTTACCCCATCCTCCCTATATAACCATTAACTTGTGAAAGTGACCTCAATGGGGCTAAGTGTCATGTTGTAGGAGCGCTAAAATGGATATTGACTTCTGCATTAGGTACTTTGAGGAATTTTCACACATAATCACCTAGGTAAGAGCCCTAGAAGATATGTCACTATGGTCACCACATTATAACCAAATGAATAGTAGAACATGTGTGATTAGAAACACACATGTAGGCAAGGTAACTAAGCTCAAAACATCCCAAGAGATTGCCAAAAGTGAGCCATATGCCCCTCAATGAAATCCATTATAACACACGTAATTAAATTAACATTGGTAACCTAAGATTGGGGATGTTACTCCACAAGGTCCTAATGTGACTGAATGCTTAAATTCTATGCAAGATGAGCTTTCTAGCAAGTATCTAATGTGAAAATGGATTTACTCGCATTATTGTACTTAATTTCACTTTTATTTCCTTGACGAGTTTGCCATCTAAATCCTATTTCAAGGATATATAAGCCTAACCTAATTCTCATTTTCTATAATTAAAATTTTCTAATTAATTTGATCAATTCTTTATTTTAGGATTTTTATTTCTCAAGGGTATTAAGTGAAACTAAGATGGTGTGAAAAGAGACTCGATACTAATCCAAAATGAAACTATATGACTCATGAAATTTGATTTCCAATTTGATGAAAACTACCTAAGGGTAAATAACTTCCTTCTTTTTCCAAGTGACAAACAAAACCTTACAGTAACTCTCAATAATGTTTTTTATACTATCCAAATTTAGAAAACTAATTGATCCACTAAACAACTTATAACAGAAAAATGGACACTCCTAAAGAATGCTAAGGAAAGAGCATTGAGAGGCCATCAAAAACTTGAAAATAAGATTTTGGAAACAATAAAAATTAACTATGCTTTATCAGACTTAGACAATAAACAATATCACACTCCAAGAAACTTTCAAATTGCAGCTCATTGTAGGGAACCACCAAGCATAAAACTATAATATCCTACACAAGAAAAAAATCTAAACTGTTGACAATGTAAACAAGACTTGAGATGCAATATAATTTGGATTTCTTTACAACCCAAATAACAAAACATATCACAAATAATCACCAAAACACTCATATCATGTTCTCAATGTGACATAAGAAACAAAAATATCATTCTCTACAAAAGGTAATCAATCCAAAAGAACAACCTTGAACTCACAATGCACAACTAAAATCATGAAAAATCTCTTAATATAAGAGAGTTTTGTTGATATAAAGAAGTTCTAGCTTTTGCATAATTATACAACACAGATACAAGCTCTAAACAAAAAGATGCAAATAAGATCACACTCAAAAAGTCTTGTAGTTACAAGCACCTTTACAAAAAGTAAATTTGATTTTTCCCTGTTCATAATATAAAAATAATCATTAAAAATTACACTCATTCTTTATAACTAAAATAAATATATTAAAATTTTATAAACTTTAATTAAAATTAATTAAATATTTATATTAATTTATTTTTTATTTAAATAAATTTATTTATTTATTTTAATAAATTAATTTATTTAAATAATATTTCATTTTATTAAAAAAAATGAAAAACAATAAAAAAAAACAAAACAAAAAAACAAACATGTAAGTAAAGATTGCCCATGGACCTAATCACAGACCCTCATACGAAGAAATGAAATACCCCTTTTCACACAATACAATATATATTTTGTGTAACAAATCAAGAAGCTATTATCTTCGGGAGTAAGAGCCCCGAGAAATATTAAATAGTTAATGTCAAATCAAGAAGCTATTATCTCTTCGCAAGTAAAGTGACTACAAAATGTTATGTATGTGATTTACCCCATTATATAACTTGGTCTTTTAAAATATTAGAAATATTTTTTTTTAAATATTAAAAGTTTTGCACTCTACAACCCCTATTTTGTGCACCCTACAAGATACATTACCAACACAAACAAGGAAACCAATATACGGTGACCGTTTATAGTACTAACTAGCAACGACTAGTTGTAATAACTTTATAAGTCATAGTTGGGGAGTGAGTTGCTTCCAAAATTGAGAAAAGAAAATCTTAGATTTGAGACATGGATTTGGCCTAAATCAAACCTAGAGAAGGTCATAATTGAAAGATAAATATTTATAAATATGTAAAAATTGAATACAAAGGAAGGAGATCGTGATGCAGGGGAGGCCTGCAAAACCAGGATCTTCAAACTCAACCTTATATTTCCGATGTGCAACTGACTTGAAGATTCAACTCACAAATAAACTCCCCATAAACACTGGTTTAGGGACTAAATTAATTATAACTTATAAATAACTGTTTATCAATTTACGGGTAGGCCGCACACAACAAATTGGCATACGACCACACACAACAAATTGGGATGCGCACAGACCTGATCCTTCACCATATCACAACACCTATATAATTACGCCCCCACTGATTTAATATGCGCAAACCAGATTTATTACGCACACAGCTCTCAACGATCGTATCAACCTTTAAACGCGGTTATGAAGCGCACATAGAGAGAGCTTACGGTTTCATGAATCCACAACGTTGCTAACACAGAGATATATATGCAAATTTGTCAACATTCAACCTTAATTCCATGAACAATCAATCCACACAGCTTTATGCTACGTTCTACCTCCATAGGCGCACTACTCTCTTCTCTGGTTCTGAATCGGCTCAATCAACAATCATACGCTAATGGAAAATCCCACTCATAAATGTGAATAATATACAGCTCTCAGCGTTCGATCTAACAGTTCGGTTTTGTTGTGAAGCTGAGGAAGGCTCGGCTACTAGCGGTGTACCACTGAATTGAGACTTCTCAACTACGACCTCCGCGCAACAGTATCTATATGCCCATCTATTATAATCCATGCACCGGTTATATGATTATACACACAGCTAGACTCTACCACCAAGAATCGCCTTCAAGCCAGCACTGAAGAATACGCATGCCCTCCTTCAATAACTGAGTTTCTCCCTTCCATACGATGGTGCCCAGTTCTCATTCGATTGGCCTCGGTGCTATCAGATATCAAACGCTGGCATATCCAGCGAGGGAGGAGCTAGATTCATTGCTCCTTAAACAGAGAATAAAACATTTAAAACAGAGAATAAAACATTTATTATTTGAAAAGCTCATCGAGTTTAAAACATGTGAAACATCGAGAGGGCTTGAATTATTGAAGCAATTCCATACAAATGATTTGAAAGCTTGCTTCATGCATCCTCAGATTAAGTTCTGAACATATGTGGCAAAGACGTTGGTGCTCTTAAATTTCAGTGTGAATTACACATCTTAAAGCACAGCTCTTGTGAATCTTCTAATACACAGTTTGAACCACGATCAATACACAGTTTGCACAATCATGACATCAGTTGTTGTCCATACACAGAACGCATCTTCGTCAATTGTGGAAATGGCATACTAACATAACAAGTTCACAAATCATCCAATGTATATATATATATCTAATTTAAAATAAAACAGTTGTTTACAAAGTTGGCCAGATAATTAGAATTGATGGCCCTTATAACTGCCCGGAGGCTCCCAACGAGAAACCTCTCACACTCTATCTCTCTCTATATGATGAGAGCTTAGCTGCCTCATTCTTTTATAATGATAATAGATATGCTTTACATAATGATGGAAACATAAAAACTTCTACATGCAATGCATTCACCTAAAAAACATCTTGAGGCTTTATTCCGTCTTTTTTCCTCTTCTAAAAACAAGAAAAGCCTCCTTATCCCTTAATGACCCACATTCGTTGCTTTTATGCCTAAAAGCACTCCTTATTTCCTATTTTCTTATTTATTTACTTTGGAAACATCTAATTAATCCCACTAACTTGTAACTTAGGAAAATAATTCTAGAATGCTTGACCCCCTATGACTATTATTTACAATAATTGCTCTTGGGCTGAATGCTCCTCCATCAGACTCCCAAAGTAGAAAAATTTCATGATCTCCTGATCATGTGGTTTGTGCTCTTGATCTTCCTGGATCCCATACTTTGTTCTGCAACTGTCCAAATGCTTTATTCCCTTGCTGCCGCTGCATTTCTGTTGTCCTTTCCTCCATCTTCTTCTTTCTGGCAATCAGGTTCGAATTCTGATCGATCTTGCTTGTTGCTATTTCTATTTTCCTCCATTTGGAGTGCTGCATCATCAGCTGCCATATTTCTTCAACTTCTATGCCCAGCTTGTTGTTGTTGTTCCCAATTTCTGTTAATTCAGTTGCTACCATAGATGTTGTTGTCGCTTCCACCATAGATGTTGCTGCCGCTGCCGCCATAGATGTTGCTACCTCCCAAGCTTCCTGTCCCTCTGCAACATACTTTGGCTCATCACCTGTAAACAAAATCAAATTGTTAGCATTAAAATCACAAGACACACTCGTCTTATTTGTCGATTCAGTCACCAACTTTTCGCTCTGCAGCTTCAAGTCTTTTTCAGGACTCAAAAAATTTTCACTCGCTTTCTCCTCAGCTTTCTTTGGCAATATTTCAGAATGTTGATTTGTATTCACCATGAGACTGTCAGTTAGTCTCGCCTTCTTACCATCTTCTGCTTTAGGACTGTCCTTCATGAAAACTTCCCTGCCTTGTTTCCTCAGCAAATTAACCTGTGCATGAGTTCTCTGTCTCTCCAATTCTCTTCTCTGAAGATCTAGTTTCTTGTACAATTCAATAACTTCATTAGGAGTAGATTTTGGAAACTTCACATATCCATTTATACCTTCAACGAATCTTGACCAATCTTCAGTTGGTCCTTCTTTCTCTGCATCAACATCCTGATTAGATTCCTTCTTCATGACAATATCAGTCAATTGTCTTTCACCTGCAAACATACACAAATTGTCAGATTTAAAACCATGTGTCCCTTTGTCCTTACTTGAAGTTTCAGTCTTCAAGTCTTCATCTTCACTATCTCCCAGAAATTCTCCTTGTTCCATTTCAACTTCCTCTTCACTCATCTTCTTGCCATTTATCTTGGCATCCTCTTTCTTATGTCCTCTACTGTGGCTTTTTCCTGAACCTCTGTTATGACTATTAGTAGTCATCCTTTGCAACAATCCCCTGCAACAGCTAGTCCTCCTAGCTGTAATCTTACCACACTAAGCTCTCCTTACTTAGTCTTCTGGTAAGCATGGTCCTCTGTCTGGAACCTCTTCCTGAGCAACACCTTTTCTCCTTCTAGGCTTCTGCAATCTCCCACTCTCTCCTGAGAACACTTAAGTTGTCCTCTATATCCAATTCCTTATTGGATTCTTCAGGTTCACTGCCACTCCTTTGCAACCATAAACTTCAACTCATAAATTTCAAATCGGAAAAATAATCTCACCTCTTAAGATCTTGCATGATCTTGTCCTCCCTTTGTTTCGGCAATCATGTTCACTTGTGTATGTTGCATATCAAATTTAAAATCTGATCTTTATTTCAACTATTCACCACACTTCAAAAAAACACACTTCAGTTATCAAGTGTACAAAAAAACAAACTTCTTCAAGAAAACAATCCCGCTCTGATACCACTTTGATGCAGGGGAGGCCCTGTAAAACCAAGATCTTCAAACTCAACCTTATATTTCCGATGTGCAACTGACTTGAAGATTCAACTCATAAAGAAACTCCCCGTAAACACTGGTTCAGGGACTGAATTAATTATAACTTATAAATAACTGTTTATCAATTTACGGGTAGGCCACAGACAACGAATTGGCATACAACCACACACAACAAATTGGGATGCGATCAGACCCGGTCCTTCACCATATCACAACACCTATATAATTACGCCCCTACTGATTTAATATGCGCAAACCAGATTTATTACACACACAGCTCTCAACGTGCAACAATTATAATCGTATCAACCTTTAAACGTGGTTATGAAGCGCACACAAAGAGAGATTACGGTTTCATGAATCCACAACGTTGCTAACACAGAGATATATAAGCAAATTTGTCAACACTCAACCTTAATTCCATGAACAATCAATCCACATAGTTTTATGCTACGTTCTACCTCAATAGGCGCAATACTCTCTTCTCTGGTTCTGGATCGGCTCAATCAACAATCATACGTTGATGGAAAATCCCACTCATAAAAGTGAATAATATACAGCTCTCAGTGTTCGATCTAACAGTTCGGTTTGTTGTGAAGCCGAGGAAGGCTCGGCTACTAGCGGTGTACCACTGAATTGAGACTTCTCAACTACGACCTCCGCGCAACAGTATCTATATGGCCCATCTATATAATCCATGCACCGTTTATAAAACACAAGCTGACTCGCGCAAGAATCGCCTTCAAGCAGCGCAAGAAACTCAGGCTCTCCTTTACTTTGGAAACATCTAATTAATCCCACTAACTTGTAACTTAGGAAAATAATTCTAGAATGCTTAACCCCCTATGACTATTATTTACAATAATTGCTCTTGGGTTGAATACTCCGGCATCAGATCGTATAAAAGTAAGGGTACTAAAAAATTACATAAACGGTTTTCCTAAATTAGAAGAGAGAGAAGTTTTACAAGTGTTCAGTGAGGGAGACATTCAGCCAGGGCTATCGAAACTAATTTCTGTAGAGCGGGGATTGAAAGCGAGCATAAAACCATTCCAAGATGCAGTGTTCATGAAAAATATGACTACAACGCAATTGCTTTGCAGGCTCAACCATGAAAAACGTATCGTGGCAAATTGCACATAGTAATCCCTCGCCATCACCTTCGCCGACGAGATCTTCAGAAATAGCAACGGTCACAGAAGAGTAAGTCCCATGCAGAGCAATATATTCGTCTCTGAAGTGACGATGGAGATCAACCTGTTGAAGCCTCACTTCTATCGAATGGGAATCCATCTCCATGAGTTGCAACATCCGTCGAGAATCCAAGAAACTTCCACTCCAAATAGTTTGGAGGCTCCACACATTTCCGTCTGGACGGCTCCAGTCCTTTATAGTTCGCAATAAGATAATATCGGAGTTTGTTCTCATTGCCATCTTGACGTCGGAGCCCGCGACTCCTATTTCGTGTAGCTCTCGTATATTCACAGAGTCAGAAAAAGACTGAAATTCCCAACTATCTACTTCTGCTTGTGTCATATATCTGAAGACAACGGTGGAGATGAAGTGTTGCTGAGGGCTTTCAGTATCATGCGAATCAACAACAATTCCGCTTTCACTTCGCTCTGTTAGTGGTGCTGTATCAGCTTCTAGTGTCGCCCATTGCACACGGCTATCAATTTGGCACCGTGGCAATTTCTCTTCCACATATCTGTTAACCTTTTCAAACATTTCTATCGCAAGATCCCTATTATCATTAGGCACGTCATTGTTGCTTCCGTTTGGTGATCCTTCCATGTCCATTGCTGCTTTATTTTCAGAAGATCGACGTCCGAATCGAATAGCTGTTTCAACCGATGAACTCTGAAATCATGATCGTTGGTTTAGTTGCACATCCGTCTTTTTATATATAATAAAATAATATGCAGAAATATCGTAATAATTTTCGTTCGCCGACATGTAAGGAAATGGATGTCAACGTGCAGGAAATGTATTGAAAATAGAGTAAAATTATAGTGAATATTATCATATTCATGAAATTATAAATATTTTATGTGAATTTGGTTTTATATATTTTATATATTATTTGGTTTTACAATTTATGAAAATTAGTTTAGGGAGATAATTGGTAGATGTTAATATATATCAGTCTAGATCTATTTTAACTCAGGATCTACTAAATGCAGAGAGGATCAAATTTCTTTCAGTTTAAAAAGGTTTTAAAAAGAATAATTGGTAGATGTTAATATACATCAGCCTAGATTTATTTTAACTCTGGATCTACCAAAAGGAGAGAGAAGGATCAAATCTCTTTCAGTTTAAAAGAGGTTTGCACATAAGGAAATTTGGAGATCCAAAGTTATGAATCTAATGATGGTTTAATTATTAATTATAATATAATTATTAATCTTGTGTTTATATTTAATATTTATTTTATTTTATTGATTTATTCTTATTTTATTTTTGACTCGGTCAAATGTGAAACATTACAACTCCACTATAATATTGGTCCTCAAATTTTTACATAGGAGTTAATAAAAAGTGGATCTAGTGGGAGGAACTTTTGGATAAAATATAATATTATAGTATTATATTTTACCCAATATTTCTAGCAAGCTAGTAAAAAGTAGATGAAGGTCGACATAAATATTAGATAAAATGTAATAATTACATTTTACTTAAAAAAAATTCTCACCTCCTACCCTTTACTCATTTCTAAACTTACCATCCTACATATGTAAGAGCCTTATTTCTATAGCATGTTATCACACATAAATTAAGAGAATATATTACATATATTATATTAAAGTGATTATCCAAATGACCATTATATTAAAGAAGCAACTATTGTTTATACTTTCTGCGATCATGTTTAACCTTAGACTTTTAAAAACATGTTCATGAATCATCCAATAGCCTCATGAAGCTCTAAAGTTCTAAAAACGCCTTCCGGAATCATCCTTGCGGTAGAAATAAACATACAAAAAGACATATGGCCACCCAACAAATCCATATTTACACTTTTAAAAACACCTTCATGAATCACCCAATAGCCTATGCAGTAGAAATAAGCATACAAAAGACATAGGGCCACCCAACAAATCCATATTTACACTTTTAAAAACACCTTCATGAATCACCCAATAGCCTCACGAAGCTCTAAAGTTCAAAAACCACCTTCCCAAATCACCCATGGCATAGAAATAAACATACAAAAAGACATAGGGCCACCCAACAAATCCATATTTACACTTTTAAAAACACCTTCATGAATCACCCAATAGCCTCACGAAGCTCTAAGGTTCAAAAACCACCTTCCCAAATCACCCATGCCATAGAAATAAACATACAAAAAGACATAGGGCCTCCCAACAAATCATACAAATGTCAAGTGCGAACATATCCATAAAAATATTTTATCTTTATGGGCTACATGGGTTCAACCCATTTTCTACAACTACTTATGTTTCCAAATATAACGTCAAACTAATATGGAGCTAGGCATACAAAAAGGCATAGGGCCACTGATCATATCCATATAAATGTCAAGTGCAAACATATCCATAAAAATATTCTATGTTTACAGGCTACATGGATTCAACCCATTTTCTACAACTAGTTATGTATCTAAATATAACATCAACCTAAGATGGTTCTAGGCTAGTTTAATTCCCCCTTAAATAGGTTATATTCCATAGGAATACCATGGATTCTTAATACCATGGGTCAATTTTTATTATTAATTTTTATGGGGTTATTTTTTTGTGTTTACAGGCTACATGGATTCAACCCATTTTCTACAACTAGTTATGTACCAAAATATAACATCAAACTAAGACGGTTCTAGGCTACTTTAATTCCCCGTTAAATAGGTTATATTCCATAGGAATACCATGGATTCTTAATAACCTGGGTCATTTTTATTATTAATTTTTATGAGGTTATTTTTTTTTGTGTTTACAGGCTACATGGATTCAACCCTTTTTCTACAACTAGTTATGTATCTAAATATAACATCAAACTAACATGGTTGTAGGCTAGTTTAATTTCCGCTTAAATAGGTTATATTCAATAGGAATATCATTGATTCTTAATACCATGGGTCATTTTTATTATTAATTTTTGTGGGGTTATTTTTATTTTGTTTTTATTTTGTTTTTCAACCAGCTAAAATGTTTACATTATGTAATATTACATTAAGTTACAAAGTTGTACCATATTTTATTTTTTCAATGTTTATTACATTAATGTTACACATCTATAGCATCCTGGGCTAGAGAGCACCTTTCAACCGAATAGAAGATGAGTAATTTTATTAAAAAAATATGTGTATATTCAAAATATATCACTTATAATGAAGTCTCTTAACCCATAAATATGTTTTGTTATTGTTGGCATTATAGTTTTCATGGTAGCAACTAGCTCATGTTGGCATTGGTTTCATGGTGACAAGATTATCTTAGCATTGTTATCAACCCTATGTAGCCTAGTCATCGTATTGATGACATCCTTGTAGCATGCTTGCAACTGGTTGAATTGGCATTGAGTTGGTTGTGTTGACATTGATGTCAAACTTGATGGTCAAATGATTGTAGTGTGTGGTTGATGGTATTTTCTTGTGTATGGTTGTTATTGAAGATGTTTGTGTTGCAGGTTGCTTGTGTGTAGATTTTTTTTGGTATGCCTTTGATGAGCTATGATCTATGGATTGTGTGGGGTTAGTATATGATAGATGGTTTTGGAGTAGCTTGGCTTATGTCTCGATGTTATGTTGTTTATTGATTAGTTGCTTAGGTGGAGATGTTATGGTTGTGTAGATGGATGGCATGGCAGGTGCTCGATTGATTATAATTTTTTGGCTATTGGTTATGAATATGATTAATTGATTATATATTGTTACCAAGGATGTTTCCCATGGTATTTGGGTATGGAAGCTAAATGGTTTACCTTGGTATTTGATTGAGCATGAGTAAAATATTTCCATGGTATAAGTGCCCTTGATATTGGTATTACCAGGGTATAGACACCATTTGTATTGGTACTACCATGGTATTCACACATGGTATTTTGGATTATTTCTTTGACAGTTGTATAGGTTCCCTTGGTATTGGTATTACCATGGTACATGTGCCCTTGTTATTGGTATTACCATGGTATTCTCACATGGTATTTTGGCTTGTTCCTTTAACAGTTGTAGATGTTTCCTTGGTATTAGTATTACCATGGTACATATGTACTTGTCATTAATATTACTATGGTATTTGCGTGTGTTATTTTAGCTTGCATGATATTTACACTTGGTTTTGGTATTACCTTAGTATCTTCCCATGTAATGGATTTGAGATTGATGATGGATTTGAGATTGATGAGGATATTTTTCTAAATACTTGTATTTTTCTTGTTGAGTTTAGTTTGTTGGTTCTTTTGAGAGTGTGAGCATGTGAGAGTGAAGGTTGCAGAGAATTAGCAGAATGCTTCAAAACTAGTGGAGAGAAATTATATCTTGTGTATAAGTTCTAATGGCAGTGAAATGAGCAGATCTATCTGTTGAAGCAAAGTATTGATGCAGTTTGATGTTATGATTGAGTGGGGGACTTAGTTTAGATATTGGTGATTATGTTATTCAAATTTGATGCATGCGTTGTGGCCACTATTTATCTTGTGTGGACATCATATGTTTGTGGTGTTCTTATATGTGTTGATGGTGACTTCCTACTAAATATCGTATTACAGAGGTGAATTGGAGTTTAACAGGGTATCTTGGGATCCAGTGTGAAAATATATGAAATGAGGTCCAGATAGACTAGAGGAGATGTGACTTCATGGGTGTGGAGTATTGATTTTAAATTTTCAACAAAATGAATAGTTTCTCCATCTAATCTTAGTTGGATAGTCTAATCGAAGTTGGGCAAGGATCATTATTGTGGTGGGTTTCAGTGGATGATAGTCCATAGATCTGTGTGAAAACATGGCCTTATGAGCTCATTAGTAGAATTGATTCTCCTGGCTAATAAGGGTCAGTTGCTTTTATTTGAGGTCAAGTCTCCTAGCTAATGGGAGACAACCAATTTATCTAAAATACATTTTTTTCTTAATAGTGATTCACATCAGCGGAACAACAACAAGGGTTTTTTTTCGTGGAGAAGAGTTTTCCACCAGAAATACTTGTGTCTCATGTGTTGATACTTTATTTTTTTTTATGTTCATGGTTATGTTTCTCATATAGTTTACTTGTTGCTTATGATTTATGCATAGATCTGCAAATGTTTAAAGAGGTGCTCCTAGTTAGTGTGTGTGATTCAGTTAAAGTTTAAAATAGTAAAATTTGTAATAAGACACACTATTGATTCACCCCCCTTCCCTCAATAGTTCTCAAAGTTTTCCAACAACTGGTATCATAGTGGGGCTCTTAGTCATAAATTTATCATTAGAGAGGAGATCGAGGGCTTATTGTCAGAAAAAGAAAAAAAAAATTAAAATAAAATAAATAAATAAATAAATAAAAAATAGAATGGCTTCACAAGGAATTCATGTTCTTACTGCTGCAAATTTCAAGGTATGGAGAAAAAATGTTAAATCTCATTTTTTGTCTAGTGGATATAATATTTGGAGATTAGTATGTGCAGGTTGTGGCAAGGAGCCAATTGCATTTGAATTTTTGCAACAAGATGCTCAAGTTATATCTGTAATCTACAAGAATCTTCACGATGATTATTTGAAGAACCTAGTAGGCTCGAAATTTGCTAAAGAAATGTGGGACAAGCTAGAATCCATATTTGGAGAAGGTACGAGGAAAAATAATGAGCTTGAGAAAAATAGAAACAGGAGGAAGAAGAAGAAGAATAAGGGCCTACAAAATCAAGCATCTCAGCACGAAAATGGTTCAACCAATAATGTACAAAATTTAAAAGATCAAGAACCAAAGGCATTGCAACAAGATGAATCCAAATTATAGATGCCAATCATTTTCTTTTGAGTTTCCATTTTGAGGATTCATGTTTCTTTTACACTGAAGTGCATAATGAAGATGAGAATGATATTAGGGTTCTTAGAGATGATATATCTAGACTAATACCTGCATGCAAGGATCAAGACAATTTATTGCAAATATGTGATCATAAGGACGCCAAGTTCAAGGAGGAGATTATTGGCTTCAAGATTAAGTTAGAATAATTAGAAAAAGTTGAGGAAGGTATGAGGAAGAAGTACCAAGAAAAGGAAAATGAGTGTGAGATATTAGAAGTTTAAGTGGTCTCCTTGAGAAAGCAATGGAAGATGGAGAAGAGAATTGTGGCCTTGGATAGTTTGCTTGAGATCCAAAGATCATCATTGGATAAGTTTAATATTGTATTTCAAAAAGGTAAGTCTAGCCTACTTGCGGGAAAAAACAACAAATAAGAACCCGAGAAGCATGTAGAAAATAATACTAGCAGCAAGAGTGGGAACAAAGGAAACAAGAACATATCAGGTAAAAAAATGAGCAGCAACAATGAAGAAAAAGTCAAGGATTTCCTACTTTTAGAAAATATTTTTCTCCTAGAGAGGATCATGGGAGACATGTAAATTTTAAAAGGAACCAAAGTCCTTTTGTTCATTTTGTGCATAGTCACAAATTTGGGCTTATTGTAGCTAACTGTAGGAGAAAAATGTATAGATATAATGAAAGGATCTTGCAGTAGTTTCAATAGCCAAGGAGATTGGTGATTATGTATAATCATGCTTTTATGGTTATTTTTACTCATGTAACCTATTTGGCCATAAGGTATCCGATTTCAAATCCAACAAATAGAGGATAAGCACATTGCATGCAAGGTATATATCTCACATGATATGTATGAGATTTGGTCCTTTTTCTTCATGTCTTGGCCACATGGAGTGCTACACATATCATAAATTTGGCCATATGGAAAGAGACTGCTTGTGGCCCCGTTATTCAAAGAAAATTTGGCAAAAAGCAAAAAGAGGACCTAGTAGAAAGAAATTGAAGGAACAATAGAAGCAACCAAAGACCATGTGGGGAAAGTATTAGTAGCTCTTCAAATAGTGAAAACCATTCCCTCCTACAGTCCATAATTACTTCTTGCATATTTTGAAGAGGAATTTCATGAGAGGTGCATAACCTCAGGGCGAGTGTATGGTAGAGGTATGGTTGTTTGATGAGTACAAGTTGTTGCAGCAACATATGATGAGTTCTTTGGAGCATCATGCTCTTCCAGGTCCATAGGATCATCCAATCTATTGGAATTATGTTGATTTCATGGGGAGCTATATATGATATGAGATTTACCATCGTATTCACATATGGTGTTTGGGCTTGTTGCTTTAACAGTTGTACATGTGCCCTTAGTATTAGTATTACCATGGTACATGTGTACTTGGTATTGGTATTACGATGGTACATATGTAGTTTGTATTTGTATTGCCATGGTATTTGCATGTGGGATTTTAGCTTGCATGTTATTTACACTTGGTTTTGGTATTACTTGTGTGTGCCTTATTGAGTTTGGTTGGTTGTTTCTTTTGAGAGTGTGTGAGCATGTGAGACAAGGCTCCAGAGAATTATAATAATGATTCAAAACTATTTGAGAGAAATGACACCTTGTGCATGAGTGTTAATGGTAGCAAAATGAGAAAAACTTTCTGTTGAAGCAAAGTATTGATGCGATTTGATGTTATGGATGAATGTGAGATTTATTTGAGCTACTAGTGATTATTTTTTCAAATTTGATGCATGCATTGTAGGCATTATTTTTATTTTTTGGAGAACATATGTTTTTCGTTTTTTTATTTGTGTTGATGGTGTCTTGTTTTTAAAGATCGTATTGCAGATCTAAATCGAAGTTGAGCAGAATTTACAATCATTGCTCCACATCCATGAAATCATTGCTACTCGAATCTATGCAGACCTCTTGCCTTGTTGTTAAATATTGTATTGTAGAGATAAATCGAAGTTGAGCAAAGTATCTTGGGATACAATGTGAAAATATATGAAACAAGGTCCACAAAGAGTAGAGGATCAATGACTTCATGGGTGTCGAGCAGTGATTTAAAAGTTTCAACGAAAGGAACAATGTCTCCATCCAATCATAGTTGGATAGTCCGATAAGAATTGAGCAAGGATTATTGATCTTGGTGGATTTCAGTGGATGGTAGTCAATACATCCATGTGTGAACATAGTTTTCTGAGCTGATCAGTAGAATTGAGTCTCTTGGATGATATGGGTCTTCTGACTATATTTGAGGTTCAGCCTCCTAGGTGATGGGAGTCATAAAATCTATGTAAAATACCTTTTTTTCTTAATAGAGATTCACAACAGTGCAACAACAACAAGGGTGGTTTTCTTCTCAGAGAAGGTTTTTCCACCAGAAATACTTGTGTCTCATGTGTTGATACTTTCTTGTGTTTCTCTTCATAGTTATGTTGCTCATATGCTTTACTTGCGCTTATGATTTATGCATAGATCTTCAAATGTTTAATGATTTTCTTCTAATTAATGTGTGTGATTCAGTTAAAGTTTAAATTGCTAAAAATTGGTAATAAGACACACTACTGATTCACCCTTACTCCCAATAGTAATAAAAGGTTCCAACAATTGCAATATCATGCCTTACTATGACCATGTACTGATAAATTCATAACTCATTTTCATATTTAATTTTTTAATTAAATAATTTAATTAAAGGAGGAAAAAAAATAACTTCTTTTCAAATACATCTCATCTTTTGATTTATCCCTGATATTAAGAATATTTTAAAATATTCTATAATTATCAATAATTATTAGGTTGATGGTAGGATTTAACCTCACAAATTATTTTAGAATATTCTTAATAATAGTCAAACATTAAATGTTGATATTTATCTTAAAAATCATTATGTCATTTATGTTATTTCTAATTAAATTGATTAATCAAAAAAAAAATCATATGAAATGAATTATAGTTTTTTGGGTTATGGTTTTTTTGGGCATGTATTATAGTAAAGTCTATTTATATGTTCAAAATCTTCATGGTTTAGAATCTTGTTACATTTTGTTTTAGATGTATATATCTTTAACTAATATATTATTTTTTTATAATAATTTGAAATAACATTACATTTTAGTTAATTGTTTAGATATTTTTTTCAAATTTTAACAATTTGAAATGTATCATAAAGTAAGTGTTTTGATTATCACGAGTTGATGTCTATCCATGCTTACGAGTCATATAATTTACATGGATGAGATAATCATTATTGATAATGAAATTAAACTTTTGAAAGCTCTTTTTCAAAATAAACATGCCTATTGATATAATTAAGTTAATTACTTATATAAATCCATCTTAACCACAAAGCTAGGTGCAAACCTCTTTTTTAGTGCAAAACGTAAGGAAACGTTTGTACCTCGAGAATTTTGATCATTCTCAATGATTTACATGTTCAAAATTAAAAACGATCTACGATGGTTTCAAACATGCACTTCCACAAAAAAATTGTCTAACATATGATTAATTTGATAATTTTAAATATGTTAAATATGTCTAAGATTAATATGATAAGTTCCTATTCTTCTATATATCATTTACGATAAGCCTATATTTATAATAAACATTTGAATTCTAAAATATGACTCCTCACACAAATGAAATATTATAAATTGAGCTAATCCATAAATTAGGTCGCAAAATTTTCAATGTGCAATATTCAATTCAACAAGAGCTATAGGTTGAGCTTACACATAGATATCTTTTAAACATATTTTTTCATAGGATTTTATTTTTCATCTTATACAATGCTTCAGTTGGTTGAATATTTTCTTTTGGCAGTATGCTCTTTGCTATTCATTTTTTTCTTCTATTTTTCATGCTCTTCAATTGTCATTCTGTTTGGATTTTTCTTTTCAATTTCGTCTTCATTATGTGTTTTCCATTATTCTTTACCCTTAATACTATTCAATTGTTAGTTGTTATGCTCTTCTTTATTAATATTCTCTTTGATATTATCTTCAACATGTATTTTTTGTTCAAAATTTTCCTTCAACTACTCTTGTTATTATTCAATTGTGATTTTTTATCACTGTCTTATTTGAAATGGGGTTTTCTTCTTCATTTGTTAATGACACTCAATAAATGTTATTTCTGATCCATTTCTCTATCTACTCTTTCTTTGGTATTCCTTTATATTTAAGATGGATCTACGCTCTTTTTTGTTCATTTTTATATAATATGGATCTAGGTTGATGATTACTCTAAGACAAAAATCAATGCATGTTTTTAATAATTAGTTTGTCCATACACTAAAGTTAGCCCACACTATTGACCTAATTACTTTCAAAGAAATGAACAACATTCATCTAGTTACATAAGATTAGAAATTAATATATATAATGAAATAATTTCATCTAGTTCAAACAATTAAATAGGATTAAAAATAAACATTTACATTGAAATCAACGCATCAAGTATAATCAATCAATTAGGATTAGAAATCAACATCTAAACTAAAGTTAATGCATGAGGCACAACCATTCCAATAAGATTATAAATCAACATGAACATTTAAATCAATGCATATATTTGAGAAAAAATAGAGAAATATTAATGTCAAAATAATATGAACTTGAGTTAAGACTTAATGTAGCTACTACAACAACACCCAAAAGTTTTAGCCTAACACTCAACTTTTTTGTTTCTCTCTTCTTTTTAAGGTTTCAATCATTATGTCTATGATTGATTAGATTTTTCAGTGACCTCATTACAATCAGACACAATCTTTCTCATTGTTTCATGATGCATATTGCACATGCTCACTTTTCTTCATCTTGATTATAATCTATTTAATTCATTCGGGTTTGTCTAGTGGTTGTTCTATTTATGCACATTCAAGCCTTATGTTACCATGGTATGCATGCATAATTTGTTTCTATCTATATTGCACCTTCAATTATTATGCCTTAATTTCCATCTTGAAGCCTCAATATTCATGAGAATTTCATGGCATTTTTAAGTCATTCTAGTTGCATCATAATTCTTGGAGTCTTCATTATACATTAATGCTATTTTCATTATTAAGTTAGTACATGTTCTTGGATATTGAATTGGTTCCAAACTCAAGTACCATTTTCCAAATAAATGCAATTTCCATCACTTTATGCTTTCCTATAGCATATCATTTGTTTTAAAGGGGTTTGATGATGATGCAAGACTTAAATTCCCATAAGTCTACCTCGATTTTGTATATAGATTGTCATGAACTCAAGAGTAGGTTTTCAATCTTTCATATTATATATTAAACTTGTTTCAAGAGAAGACATTAGAAACATCTTTGTTATTTAAATTTACAAATCATTTGTACGTTTGTTTTGAATTCTCTAGTGGGGATAATTCTTGTAATATTTTATTTATTATGCATTCAAGTTGAAAAAAAATCATATTTGTCTCATAGAAATAATTACATAATTGCAATTGTACATAACATATTATTAGAATACTAATTAATTTTTTTCACAATTAGCTTGCATGGTATGATAATAATTATTTTTAATATGTGGTTGGCATGCCTCTTCTTATGCCCAAAGTTTTTGATATTGTAAAAAAGAACTCAAACTCAGTTTGTAGGCACTTGACTTAATCAACTCCCACTTCCATTTTCATTCCCTAATTAAGCTTTTATGATGAAGGTTGATCAATTGGCAGTGATCTATACAAGACACAAGGCACAAAAGGGAGAAGCTTATCATGATGACCAACACAAGGTTTTACTATATGGTGACCATGGAAATTATTTTGGATCAATATTTCTTGAAGGACCATGAGAAAATAAAACTTCGCTGAAACATTATGGTTTGAAAATTCCCTTATTGATGTGGAAAATGTTATAAATGAGGAATCTTGTTTTCACGAAAGAATATAAACGGTATTAACGAACAAGTAATCAAGAGAAGACATGAACTATGGTATGCAAAACGGGAAAGGCGTGAGGAATTAGGAATGATATGCCATCTAAACAAATCTTATAAGAATGTAAGCACCAAAAGAATCTAATTAAAAAAAAATACATTGAAGGCAAATGCAAAGCATCCAAATGACTACATTCAATAACACAATGAGATACGTAGAAAACGCATGCAAAAAAGGAGTTGAAAATGATTATACAAGAAATGCATTGCAAAGTTGGCAAAAGTAATGCATTCCAAAGGTGGGGGAAGTAGTGCATTTCAAAGACGCTGAGAGAACACAATTAAAGCAATACATTGAGATAGTGCAATTAAAGTAGCACATTGCCATAATAAAACAACATTGAAGGAAATAAAATCAAGTGTTGGATATATTAAAAAAGAGAATGATGAAGAGTTAAAAGACAAGAAAGATGATGCAAGGATTTAATAGCAATTGGTGGAGTAACAATACAATTGCGCCTAAAGCAATATCAAATAATGTGAAAAAGGAAGAAACACCACATGGAAAAGGATAACACAGTGAATTTTGGAATACAATACAACAATTAAGGTACAATTGAAGTTATTCAAACGCTAATATGCGGTATCAACACTGGAAACTATATGTCAAGTAATGGGAAGAATTATATTACAAACACATACATTGCAAGGATAAAACAATTATTGTATTGAAGGATGATACAATTGATGTGTTGAAGATATGCAAACGAATGCATTGAATGGTTATACATAAAATACATTAGAGGTCACGTAAGGAGACAACAATTGGCACGATATCAAAATGACTATATTATATCGGTTATTCTATAACAATTTGGGCTTAAGACTAATTTATTGGTATCATTGCTGGAGGTTATCAAGGTTTCGATAATAACAATGCAATGGATAATATATCAAATGACAAAACGATTGGAAGCAAGAAAATTTCATATATGTAATGCTGCGAAATGTTGTAAATCCGATAGCCGTTCAAAATAATTGTTGTCAATATCTCCAACTAAAATCTCAAAAGACAATTAATAAAATTAAGAAATGTATGGGATTGGAAACTGGGAGGATATTGTTTATATCACTCATCATTTCACATATAGGGCGTTATATAATTGATAAATTAAATGGAGAATCAATCTAACAATGGTGACCTATTGTGAATGACGTAGGAAACGTTATAATCACCACAAGCGTTAGGGTTTCAGTGTAAACATATGCCTCTTGACTTTAATTTTCACAATAAAAGTAGCGAAATTCATAGAACCCTAACAACGAAAAGTGGGATGACAGAAAAAGAAACTTTTGTTTCCCATTAAGTTCCCTGCATACAATTTTGTTATCCAAAATGTTGATATTAGAGCTACTCAAGGAAAGGAGAGAAACCAAATGCATATGTCTACGTTTCTCATTTTCCAAAGCGAGTAAGCATGGAAATTGTTGCTCCAAGAAAATGCACTCAGGCAGGTCGCTGAAGAGCTCAATATATGTCTTCTCTAAGGCACTAATGAATAGGAGGAACTCGAAAATGAAGTGCCGGCCTTCATGTGTTTAGACAAGGCCCTCTTTCTCAAATCCTGAATTATCTTGAAAATAACCATAAGCATATACTCTCGTTGTTCTAGAGATGAAGGTAAAAAGAAGGTAAAGGTTTTAAACATGAAATCCTATGTCAAAATCTCTCTTTGCTACCATTTTCAAATCCTTCTCATAGTTGTTCCATAAATTAGAGGATGCATATTTTTAGGAGTTTAGTGCTAACAATGATATTATTCATAAGAAAGGGAGGAAGGCTTAATGTTATGTTTTATATTTCATTAGGCTGAAACATTTTATCATGTGCCTTAATGGTTGGTCATTTGTTTGCAACAAGAGAACTAGTGAGAAGCTTACTGAATACATAAATTCACATACCACTAAATTAATAAACTTTTTTCCAATTGTTTTATTAGAAATATTATTGGAGGAATGTGTTGAGGAAAATGTAAAAGTTTAAGAAATTTACTCTTCTTTTGGAAATTGTTGTAGGACAATGAAGCATTTATGGAAGACCATACCTTCACTTGTAGCAACTATTATCATATATTCTTATCTTTCTTTTCATGTTTCCAATGACTAGGGTTTATCTATTTGTGCATGGAATGTATAGAACATTTAAATGTAAACTCATGCATTATTAAGGTGAATTCAATTTTAAATGGAGAAATTAGTAAGTTCTTTTGATGATTTTGTAGGAGTATCGCAAGACCTTATGCATATGGATTGGGTTCCCATTACAATCCTTGTTTTAAGCTTTCATACATGTTTTATGCCACCCCTAGATGAAAAATAACAAAAGGAAATTTAAAGAATAATGATTTTGAGGCAAGACTGTCAAGATTCAAACAAAGAAAGAACAAAAAGAATTTTAAAGTGTAATGGTTTTGAGGCAAGAGTATCAAGATTCAAGCAAACAAGCAGGCCATTGCAGAAATAAGGGTTTAAAAAGAAAGCATCTTGCTAAAGGATTTGCAATCTTTCTTCCATACCTCAACTACAATAAAATTTTAGCTTCAAATTTGAAGGGAAAAAAAATATTTGTGCACTAAACAACAAAAGCAATAATGATCTCATTTGTGAAACAGGGAAAAATGATTGCTATTATTTTTTTTATAATTTGTTATGTTGGTTAATTTCATATTTTATTATGCCTAAACATTTTATGCAGGGGCCAAATGGTTGGTTGCATTAATGCAGGGATGGATCTACTTGAGGGTTGCTTCATATGAATTAATACATCTTATTCAACATATGAATTTATACATCTTATGCCACTAGATTCATTTTATTTCAGTTGTCCCATTGGAATTATTCTTTCTTTCTAGTGATTGATTTGAGCATAAAATATCATTAATTTTAAAGATCACAGTCATGGGAACACGAAAGGGGAAAATATAAATGTTTTACAAATATAATATTCCTTGAAAACCATAAAAGATTATAAGACACTTACAAGGGTTTGTGGTTCAAGTAATATAAAAAACCATTACGTTTCTTGTTTTCTTTTGCATAATCTCATAGGTTATGGTTAATCTATTTTTGTGGAAACAATTAAATGATAGATATATTATTAAATGAAACTTGATTTTAAATGAAGAAGCTAATGATCTCTTTTAATTGCATTGATATAGCAAAGGCATTGTATATATGGCTTAGGCTCACAGATGGTAGTTGTCTCACATATGATGATGAGTGTGATGAATCCTCAGCAAGATGGGCCCAATACCGTTTGGAAGGAAAATCTATTAGGAGGGTTTCTGATTGTAATAATTTACATGTTCATGCCTCAAGGCCTATTTCATTTCTTTTATTACATTGTGGTATTTTATGGCAATAATAAGTAATAGGAGTCTTCCAAGAGTCATATGAAATATAAAAAGCTAAGTATTTCAAATGGGTAATGAGGGAATAGAAAGGTCATGGGAAAGGTGAAATGATACCCAACCCCTTGTATTAAATACCCTCATGCCCCATGATGAGCGCTAGTATTGTAGCAAGAATGTTGCAACTCCTAGGGCTACCAAATATACTTCATAAACCTGGGGTTCATAGAAACTTGGAGGTGACACTGTTGTATACACAGTAGATGTAATGGTCTACTCTTGTCACTTTTCAACTAGGGCGATAGATCACTAGGGTTTCTTAAACCAGTCTTCTATTGACTACAAGAAGTCCGACTACCAAATGGAGAAGCAAAAATCATCCTTAATGAAAGACAAATAATGCTACCTACTTTAAGGAATGAAATACTGAATTGGAAGATGCTTGTAAAGTGACATGAAATCCTTTAGCTACTCATTGAAACATTTTTCTTGCAAAAGAAACATATATTAAACTTGTTTATGACCTGTGATGATCTAGACTAACTGAGCATGGAATCTGATATGAGATCAGTATGTTTGGTGCATGAATGTGCTAATTTAAGAATTGTAGAAAAAAACATTTTTGGATGTTCTCATTTTATGAATGCAAATACTAATCTTCACTTGTTCTTTGGTAGGGGAGACACATGTGCAGGAAGAGGTATGGACTAGTATCAAGGGTATGAAAGCCAAGGAGAGGCTTAATCCAATCTAGATGAAAATTTTTCTAAATTTGGGCTTAAAACAGTCTACTGCAGGGTTTCTCTACAAGATGTGCTAGTTCTACTACAGGATGTCGTGTTTTACTATAGGAAACAGGCGAAAAGCTTAGGAGATGGTATGGAAGGTATAATGAAGTATGGGAAAGGTATATGATGGAGAAATAAGGCATGGAGGGGATGAACACTTCGAAGACTCAATGAGATGCTTTAAGATGGTTGGATTTGCTCAATGGAAATGACAATTTTGCATACAAAACAAGAATTCAGATTTAGGGTTTAGTGGACTTTGGTAACATGTGTGGATAAGGCCTGGATTAGGCAACTCAGATGAGGTCTCCCTACAAATTAGAAGCACCTTCAACAACATACATTATTGTCTTCATTTATGCACAAATTCATCTACGCATGGAAAAGATTTATTAATTGGAAGAAAACGAAGTTATTACTATCTAGTGGCTAAGTTCATGAATAGAAGTGCGTTGCAACCAATGAAAAAATTGAGAGATCAAAAATGATAATTGTAAATCATCCTAAAAAAAAAATCAAAGACAATGACCTACTCATCAAGAAACCCTGGAGCATGTAGTAAAGCCAGAAATATGTTTTTGGGTTGTATGAATGGAACCCTAAAGTCATGATCCCATAAGGGAGATGAGGTGAAAGCCAATATCACCATGTTTTATGGAGTGCCTTTTGTCGCTATAATACCACTGATCTAACTATCCATAAATGGAAACAAACCTATTAATCATGGAAATACTTGCAAATTAACAAAACAAAAATCGCTTTAGTAACTAATTATGAATGTAATCTAAGAATACATGTACAGAAACATGAACCTCTACTGCTAGTGTTGGGCCTTAACCCAAGAGCTTCAGCCCTTTGAGTCAACTCAGTGTTGGATCAAGGGAATGCTTCTCAATTTTATTAACATATACAAAATACACAAGAGTCACCAGTCACAATGCCTTAGCTCAAAAATGCCTCTTAGCTACAACAAAAAAGTCTGATCCTAATGAGGCTCTAGGCCTTCATATTTATACAACTAAAGCTACCACTAACTTAAATTTAGGGAGGCTTAGCTCCCAAACTATAACTGCCTTCACTGCCAATGATCTTAATGGTTTGGCTACTTGTAACTCTAAACTGAGGAGATCTGGTGGAGGAATCTTCGAGAGAGTGAAGAGTTAAGGAGGGAGATCCAATCTCCTACAATCCCTCTTGCTTGTCTACTTCAAGTTCATGCACTTTAATTAGCCAAAATTTGCTCCAAAATATGCAATCAATGCACATTAGACCACAACACATCACATCTCATCTTTACCCTTCTCATTAAGAAAAATATAACAAAACATGTAAAGAAATGTGAGAAAAGTTTATTTTAATAATATGGAGAGTGGCATTAAGGTCCATATAATTTACCCATTTATGAGCCACATCACCACCCCCTTACTGAAAGTGTTCCTCATCCTCTGAGCAACTCACTCTATGTCCATGTATTTCATCGCTTTGGTGGCCTCCGTGACATTCCCGGCTTTTTTTGTAGTATCCTCCTCATGTGGATAAAAGCATGCATGCTTCTCTATTTCCTCCAAGCGCTTTCTTTCCTCTTCATAATTTCTCCCTTATAACATACCCAAGAGCAATGGTGGACGAAGTTTCAAGCTAATATAGTTGACTTTGAATCTCTACAATGCTTTCTTATATAATGGGATCCTTTCTAGTGCATCCCCCATTCTTTCATGTAAATTATACTCCCTGATCTTTAGGCTATAGTGTAAGGTGTTCCATATCCTTTGGCATGCTTGCTAGCTTTCATCCCCTAGAAATATCAAAGTGCCCTAAAAATGAGTGACTTCTTTCTCTTCTGTAGCTAGGTATCTTGGTGCATGGTGGGGATAATTGGCGATGAGGTTTTGGGTGCTAATGATAGCCATGGATTTGATATGTTATGCTCTGATGTAAAGGGGTATTGTTTCTTCTCTTTCCAATACCCTTTTTACTTCCTAAGCCATAGCCTCATCATGATTCATCCATGATGCTAAGGCCATCAGTTGTAAGTCCCCTAGCTTTGGATTAGGATCCCATAGATCTACATATGTTAGGGCCAAGTTATGTAGGTGGAATTAAGATATCTTGGCCTTGTCCTCTAGGGTGCTTTGGTCACAAAGGTCAATGAACTTCCTATAGTCTAGGAAATGCATAGTTGTTGATTGTGCTAGGGTTTTTATCTGAAACTATAGCCACTATTCTTTGAGGTATAAAACATATGATTTTGCTTGCATCCTACACGGGAGTGCCTCCATGGATATACTTTGATAGTTTCTAGTTGGCTCTCTTTTTCCTGTACTTGCCTCCTCAACCATGTGTTCTCAACCTCTAGTTGAGATTTCATGACTCTTTCCCTGTCTCTTATCCTACTCAACTCTATGCCCCTTTCTAACAACTTTTCTTCCATATGGTCCACATCCTCTACACTTTTTGATTTAGTAATTTTCATCCAGCGATGTCTCCTTTATCTCTTCTTTTCAATCTCAAAGAATAAAGGGATGGAAAATTTTGTGGAATTACTCTGCCTCCCTCAATGAATCTGTAATAGGAGTTGAGGTTTGGTTGTAGGCTACTTTGCTGAAGTTCCTAGGACTCTTCCTTTACTGCCTATTGAGTATCTGTCTCCCCTTGTACATGTGTTTCTGCTTCTTTTCCTTCCCTTTGCCCCTGTTGTCCTTCCTTCTCCTACTTCTATGTTTCCTATAGTTTTGACATGGTTTCCTATAGCATTGTCTGTGTTTCATATAGGTCTATCTGTATTTCCTATAGGAGGCCTTTCCCTTTTTGAAAAGGGGTCAAAGGTTCTTTAATTTGTTTTGCTAAGGTTGACTTGGTCACAGGCTACCTAACATAGGTGATTGGTGACCTTGGGGAATCTTGTTGTGATGTGCCCCCTTCACCTCTCATTCCTAGAGGGACTATTTTCTCTTGTTTTTTGGTGAGTCTTCAATTATTATAGGAGTCTTGGTAGGTGTTTGAGGTCTCCATTGTTTTATCCTGGTGCTCCTCCTTATTCTGAAGTATAGGGGAGTCTGTGTTTGCCTATTTCTTTTTGATTTTATAGGTGTACTTAGAGGAGTTAAGGCAGCAACAACCTCATTCTCTATGGGCTCCGAAGACACCCTTTGGGATTCCTCTCCTTCCTTGATATGTATTTCAATACTTGGTTCATCCTTTTGTGATTCTTCCTTGCTATATTTTTCATCCTCTGTCTCACTTATTTATCCCTCCTCTCTACTATTGATTGCAACGGAAAGTAAGGCACTCTAAGTATTCTGTGTGGAGGTAACTCTTCTCCAAATCTCAGTTCATGGAGGACTCTAAACTGGTAACCATAGGCTATACTAAGCCTACCCTCACGAGTAATATACTTGAGAATGTGACAGCTTATTTTATCCCAATGATATGGAATGCTCCCCCTTCTAATCCTATTTTTGTCCTCAATTGGTTTTTGTCTTTCCAAGAAAAATTTCTTATTGGCAAGAGTGCTACTAGCTTTATCCTCTTTTCTCCATTGCAAACCTAGAGGAAGTGTAGTGATCTTAATAATTCTTTTAGGTGTAATTATCACTTACAATCCCCTCACTACAACTATGACACTTACTCTAGCTAGAGATATGAGTGACGTTGCAAGTTCCCTAGCAATATCATCATCATATTCCTTAAGTAGCTCGAAGAATCCCAACCATTGATGCCTTGTAAATATCTACCACATGAAGATGTTGATGTATTCTAGTTGTTGTTATGGTTGGCTCCCTTCTGTTGAAACCCCCTGTCATATTTTCTCTCTGTCAATCTTTTTGTATGAATTTTTTATGGCTATAGGTTAAGAGATTCCCTAGGTGACGAGAGTTTAGAGTTTATGAGGCTAATGACTGCAATTCTCCTTTCACTCTACACAATCCTCCACACAATTCTCTCTATCTATACGCACACAGTAATCACTAAAAAAAATGACAATTTATTTTCTTTTTCACTTTACAATTGAAAGCATAGAAGATATGGCACCTACCTTTCACTACCATTCCTTGGTTGAGAAGAATTCTTGTATAGTTGGGCCCTAGACACCCCCTCACAACATTTTTGGCAATTTTCCCTGTTTCCTGTAGTTTTTCTGTAGCTACTTACTGTAGGATGTCATGACAAGATTTCCTCACTGTTTCTTATAGTTTTCATGTGTTTCCTATAGGTGTTAACTATAGGGTGGAAGAGACTAGATTTTCCTTTCGACGGCTCCTCCAGGTGGTCCTAGCTCTCAAAATCTTGAAATGAAAAATATCTTCCATGAAAGTTAGGGAATATTTCTATTTATGGTCGATTTCATTGAGCGAGGAGGCTAGCTTCGTGAGTAAATATTTCTCCTTTTGGACCGTTGGTCCCACTATTAGTTATCATGCAACCCTTCCTCATAATCATCACACACTATGTTCAACATAAGTCGATCACCCTTCTGATTTATTCTCATTTTATGTGACATTGCCATAGGTCCAATTGACTAGCACTTTACTCTTTTGTTATCGCGCTAAGGGTGGCCAAGTTAACTGGCCACCTTCACTTATAAAACCAACCTTTTACACATTCCTACATTTTTAATCATATTCGTACTTATCAGAGAGCGTGGATGAGGTGACATACCAATGGCTTGTTTTTCCTTGTCAATGCATGCTGGAGGGTGGCTCTGTTGTGCTAATCATGGTTCAGGTACAACTTCGCTATTACTCTCTTTTTGTTGATTTTATTCTTCTTATAGGTTTTCCTCTTGTTGTTGCACAGATGTTGGATTCCTCTATTGTTGTTGAGCTTTGGAGAGGGTCCATAGTGCTAGAAGTTGTGCTTCTCTTCGTTCAATGCATGGGTGCTAAAGGTAGGCCATGGATCCTGTTGCTGCTTCAAAAGAGGTTTCTACAGGGTTTCATGTAGTACTACTACATGAAATCTTGTAGCTATTCTTTTTTGAATTTATGTGGCCTTTGTTTGCTTGGACGGTGAATATATATTGGAGTGAATGGAAGATGTGGCCATGGACTGGTAGGTGAGGTAGGCTATTGGTGGCATGCCCCTTTGATATTTATTTGTTTCTTCTTTTTCTTGTTTTTTTTTTTCTTCTAAGTATAATTTTTTGATGGAAATAGATGGTAACATGGTCATGAAGGTTGTTGGCTGAGATGTGATGAACTCAATTGCCTCCTTTTATTATCCAAAATAGGACTGCATCATAATTTTTCAATCAGAATTCCTCTCCTCTAAATTTTTAGGACTTCCTATAGTACTAGAGGAAACTCCTGTAGTAATTACAGGAAATCTTGTAGTAGTCACAAAATTGCCTAAAATTTAGATTTTTATACTATTGGAGATGAGTATGGACGAATGAACATGGCGGTCATGGAGGAGATGAAATGGATGAAGAAAAACATGGTGTTTTGCATGGATTTCTTCCCTATGATCTTTGTGTCCATTATCTTCTTGAAAATCTGCAGAAACCAACATTGTTATGGGTGGGATGTTTTGAGGTCCCTGCCATTATTTTTATGCTTTATCTATCTCTCTCTCTTTTTTGAAATACAACTAGGTTGCCTCAAACGATTTTTTCATCCTGGTTGGCTACCCTAGAAGCCTCATAGGAGGTTTTCACACAGGGGTCTTTTATTTTTCCCTTTTTCCTCTTTTTTCTTTAACTCTTTGGGTTGCCTCAAGGAGGTTTTCAACCTAAGAGTGGGCCTTAGGTGGAGGTTTTCACCCAAGCCTCTTATTTTATTTTTTTTCTCTCTTTTCTCTTTCAAAGATTCAATAGTCCTCAAGAACTTGGTGAGGTGGAAGCTGAGACTCCTTCAATCACCATTACTGCCTTAATGATACTACTGATTAACACATTCTTTGATAAAGGATTTTTGTAGACTTTGAACCTATACCCATTGACAAGAAAAAGGGATACCTTCTTCACCAATGGTTCTTACCTAAACAACCTCGTTTTCATAGCACTTTTCTATGACACATGGACCCAGCCATCTGGTCATCCACTTTCCTTTGAAATCTTTGAACCTTGAGTCATACAGCAGAGCCTAACCACCTTCTTAAAAAAAATTCCTTTGATATTTTTGTCATGCCAAACCTTATTTGTACTTGAGTCACCTCTGTGTGCAGGAGGGCCTGCATCCTAAATTCATCTAACCCATTTAGCTAGAGAAACCTCTCTTGTTGTGCCCTTGTAAGATCTAGATCCAATTGTGCTTCCATCATTAAAGTGTTGTAGAAAATCCTTATTCCCATAGACAAAATCATCAGGGGTAAAGCCAGTGGTTGTCTTCCAAGTTGTATTGTAGGCCCAAATGGCTTCCACTAGTCTGCTAGCCCAAATCCTCCTCTTGCAGATAACCTATTTTGTTAGAATGCTTTCCAATGCTCCGTTTGTGACTTCTACTTATCTAGTGGCCTAAGGGTTGTAAGGAGTGGACTTCCTGTGCTTGATCTTATGTTGGCTTAACATATTCTCAATCATGTGTCAGGTGAATTGAGTGCCCTGATCAATGACTAGCTCTCTAGGGTATCCAAACTTGTAAAACACATTCTCCCTAAAAAGCTTAGCCACTTTTTCTTTTGTGGCTACCTTGACAACTTTGGTTTCAACCCACTTTGTTAAGTAGTTAGTGCCCACAATCATGTACTTTTTTTGTCTAGATGGAGGATCAATGGGCCCAATCAAATCCATGCCCCACTTTTCAAATGGCTCAAAAGTCACTTGAGGTTGCAAAGGCACTTCATCCCTGGGAGTAGGTTTCCCCATTATTTTGCACCAATTACATTGTCTAGTATGCCTTCTTGCATCTTGGTGGAGAGTGGGTGAGTAATAGCTAGCTTGTAGTACCTTGAAGGTTGTCCTTTTGGTTCCAAAGTGATCTCCATAAGGCCCATCATGATAGGCCAGAAGGATGTAAAAAATTTCCTCCTACCTGACGGATCTTATAATTTGATCTAGTCCCAACTTGAAGATATTGCCTCCAATCCAAGTGAATTGGGAACTTTTCCTTATAATTCTACTCTCCTCCTTGGAGGAAAAATTTGGAGGGAACTGTGCAGCTACTAAGTAGTTGGATATGTCAGCAAACCGTAGAGTGTGAATTGAAATGGTGAATAAATGCTCATCTGGCAAATAATGATCGACCATTCCTTCCTCACCTTTAAGCAAAGCTAACCTAGACAAAAAATATGCAACTACATTTTCTGTGTGAGGCTTATCAATAATAGTTAGATAATATTGTTGTAACAAAAGTAACCATCTAATAAATCAGTCATTCAAATAAAGTTTTTTCATCAAATATTTAATGGTAACATTATTAGTAAACAAAGGTATGGTAACCAATAATGTAATGCCTAAATTTGTTCAAGGAATGGACAACATCTAGGTGCTCCTTTTCAGTCACTATATAGTTCAACTCAGCTTTGGATGGATTTTTGTTGATGAAGTAAATGGCATAAGGTAGCTTGTCATCTATCTAGCCCATAGCTTCTCCTATATCTTTGTTAGAGGCATCTGCATGTATGTGAAAATAAAGAGCCCAATTTGGGCCTCAGAGTATAGGTGCAATAGTTAACTTTTACTTTAGGATTTCTATGGCCTCTTGGCAGCTTTATGACCATAAACATTTGGAGTCCTTGGCCAATATTCCAAACAAAGTCAAGGCTACCTTGCTGAATTCTTTTATGAATCTCCTATAGTGTCAAGCTAAGCCTAATAAAATTTTGACATCCCTCTGCTTCTGAGGAGTAGGGACCCTCTTTATGATAGTTATCTTATTTGGGTCTACTTGCAGTCCTTCTTAGGAAATTGAGTGAGCTAGAAAATTCCCTACAGTCATCAAGAACTCACAGTTCTTGGGGCTAAGGGATAACTTTATTTCATTATATTTTTTTAATACCTTTCCCATGTTAGAAAGAGCCTCCAGGAAATCACACCCATAGGGGATGAAATCATCCATATAAATTTCTACAGAATCATGGACTAGCTCTGCAAAGATGCTTAGTACTGCCCTCTGGAAAGTGGCAAGGGCATTGCATAAACTAAAAGGAAGGACCATATAAGCAAAGGTACCCTAGGGATAGGTGAAGGTAGTTTTATCTTGGTCCTCTGAGTTGATCTAGATTTGGTTGTAACCACTGAATCCATGCAGTAAAGAGAATAATTTCTTTCCTACAAGACAATCTAATACTTGGTCAATGAAAGGTAGAGGGAAATGTTCCTTTTCTGTGGCTTTGTTTAGCTCTCGGTAATCCACACAGATCCTCCAATTTACATTTTTCTTTGGTACTAGAACTAGAGGAGACACCCACTCACTCTCCAAGATGGGGTAAATGAACCCTACATGCAACAACTTCTGCACTTCTTCTTTGACTATATCCTTGAGGGATGGGTTCATTTTCCTCTGAGGTTGGCAGACTGACTTGCAACATTCCTTGATGTAAATGTGGTGAGTACACATTGAAGGGTGCACTCCCTTCATTTCCTTGTAACTCCAGGAAAAGGCATCCGGATGCTTCTTTAGCATGTCACATAACTCCTCTTCCTGATGTACATAGAGAGGGGTTGATTTTCAATGTCCTTTTTGGGCCGAATTCTATCATCTTGACATGAGTAGGGCTTGAGTCAGCTAAGGATAGATCAGTCCAAGGGTTATCCTCGGCTTCCTTTACTAACTCCTCAAGAAACATGGTGTTGGGGATTTGATTCTGGAGGATTTTCTTAATCAAGTCATCTTCACCAGGTCCCCCCCCTCCCATAGTCTTATCTGAGGTATAAATTGGGGAAGAGTAGACTTCATATTATTCCTCCTCTTCTAACCATAAAGGTAAGTCAAGCTCCAGACATGGCTGACTAGGAGGGTACATGACCAATTGTTTGGATATATGCCCATTTTTAATGGTCACATTCATAGCCCTCCAACTTATGTAAGCATCGACAGTGGCCAACCATGGCCTCCCAAGGATGAGATGATAACCATTGAACTTGGTCTTAGGTTGGAGAACTAAGAAGTTAGTAGGGTATTTCTAGGAATCAATGGAGGTCATCACATCCTCAAGAACTCCCTAAGGAGCTACTTTTGTCCTGTCCGCAAGCTAGAAGACTTTTGTGGCCTTTCTTAATGATCCTTGGAGATTCAGTTTAAGCATAGTCTCCTTAGTCATCAAATTGATGGAAGCCCCAAGATTGATAAAGGTATGGGGGACAATGATGCCATCAATCTGTACATCTAATATAGGAATTCTAGGATCTACATACTTTGGGAAAATCACTCGCCCCAACATTAAGTCAGACAATTGTCCAATGACGTTAATGGTAGGGGTGTCCTTCTTTTGTCTTCCTCGATGTTTGAAACATGTCTCCTTGATTAAATTATTGTAAATGGGGACATCATTGATAGCTTAGAGAAGTGGGATTTTAACAAATGGATTTTTTAGTTCACCCAAAATTTCAGTCTCTTCTGGGGTGTGTTGCACAGGATGGGTTAATATTTTAAGAAAAGGAAGTGAATTTGCTTGAGGTACACTTTCCTCCTTTTCCTCTTCATGCTCCTCAGGTTGAGATGGAGGTTAATTATCCGAAAGCACTCTTCCAGACCTGATGTTAATTTCTTGAATTTCCAGAGCATAGGCAGGGTATGATGTTTCTGGATTGTAGACCTATTGTGTATGTCTATCGTTCAGTTTTGCATTTGGTTGGGTAGGCATATGAGGTTTCTTAGGTGGAACAACATGTAGGATTTGTTGATGAGAGGGAGGTGGAGGCAAAAAAGCTAAAGCTTGGTTGTATGTGGGCCTCCACTCTTGGGATGGTGCATTCCACTCAGGTTGTGGAGGAGCATATGGCAGAAATGGTTGGTTGGCATGTTTGGAATCGTATTGAGGTGAAAAAGACCAAGGAGAAGATGTAGACCATGAAGGATGAGTAGAAGGGCACCACAAGAGAATGGATTTGTTTTGGTTAGGGTTGTAATATGAATAGGATTTCCCTTGAATGCCTTGTTGGTATGGTTGAGGTCATTGAGGCTTCCTTTGGTTGATGTAACAGACTTTTTCAGTCACCCCTTCAGTTCCCTAATAAACAACTTTTAATCCAGGTAGAGAAGGGAACTTGTCTATGGAGTAGTTTTCCTCACAGACCAAGCATATTTCTATAAGATTTAATGGACATTTATCCTAGGGGCTCCCGATGCATCTAGGACAAAAGACAACTAAGGCTCTCTCCTCTGCCTCCTTCTTCCTCTTGATCTGCATGGTGTCCATTTGCAGAGCTAGGGTATGCAACATTTCATTATTAGAGTCTTCCAACATGTTCCAAATTTCAGTTTTTTTGGAAATTTTGGAGGAGGACGAGCTGGCCAAAGCTTAACTTGACCTACCCTTCTTTCTAGCTACTGATGGTAGCTCAGCCACTTGAAAGCAGCGAAGCTATCAATTTACAAAATTTGTACATGGACCTGTGGGTTATTGGCCCATGTATATATCAGAAGCCTTTGAATTGGAGGACTTTACACAAAACCCATCCAATCACCAGTCAGTCAACAAACAATGCAATACAACAAAACCAGACCAACAAACACCAGTTCCACTTTAACATTTAAGACCTGGAACTCCAAAGGAAATAAACCCGAATTTATAACACGTCTAGTCCACTCGACACATTAACCTATCCAAAAATTCTAGCATGATTACCGTTTGATCAAACACCCAACGAACGGTTTGGATTACCGAAACTCAACAAGGTCTTAACCTTGTTGAATAAACCCTCATCACATCTATTTTTAGAATTAATGGCCGCACTTGTTTGCACACGAAATGTGTCTGATCGCCTTTCAAAAGATGGTCCGATCACCTTCAGAATTTAAATTCGTTTGAGTGATTTCTTAGGTCCTATTTTAGATTTAAATTGGGGCGCCTGTTACCACACGATGACCGTAGAGCTATTGGATCTATCTAATCTAATGGTTTCCATTGTTTGTCATTTTAATTCTTTCTATGTCATCAATCTTCAATTTTCAATGATGTGAGTAAATCTCCACTATTCTTTCACGCTTCACTATCTCTTTACAATCCTTTGGGAAATTGATAAAAAACCTTCGTTCTCCACTGTAGAAGATAATTCCCAATCTTCCTCTGTCTACTGTAAAACAATTACACTCACTTCTAGATAATCCCTCCGTCCATTAAAAATGGAAATCCCGATTTCTACATGCCTATACACAAGTTTTATTAGACAATTAAATACTAATCCTGTAAAGGAAACTTTGTGAGTCATTCATGTTATTCAACAGAAAATTCCACAGTGTTTCTCTGATTTACGGTCAATGCACCATAAGACTATTAGGACACATATAGACACAAATTGCCACACATGATATATATAGAAATCACACTGTTTTCGTATTTTTATAAGATATTTACAAGGAAAACAATCACATCCGACTATTTCAGTTCTTTCACATGAAATCCATCTACTGATCTTCCTAACTCCTCATCCTTGATCTTACTATCCTATAGCGTACTAAACCCTAGGAAGCCTCTATCTAACCCCTCAAATTATTCAAAAGATCACAATTTATGCAAAATAGATTCATGAACCAATTTAGTTCAGATCCAACAATCTACGATTCTCTACCAAGGTATCTCTTCAGCGCCACTATTTTCTCAAACAGAATCCCAAATTAATCATTTAAATCCATCAAATCCTCTCTTCCTATGATTACTTAATTGTCTCTAAGGTCTCTACATTCACAACATATTCTCCATTAACCAAATTACATTCCAATATCCTTAAAACTCAACATAAACTTGGAAAATTAAATAAATAATTAGGCGAACCCACTCCTTTAATAAATGTGTGATAATACTCTTACATCTTATAAACCTTGAAGAATTCTCCTGCACCAGACTTCCCAGGTTGAAATAATTCATGGACTCTTGTTCATGAGTCTTTCCACTTCCTTTGTCATGAACTTCATCAGATTTCATCTTCCAACTAGTTGTCTGACCTTTTTCAATTGTAGGTGCATTCAATGCCTTCTCTCTTTCTCTTGGATGCCAAACTCTGTGTTGTGGATGTCCTTTTTCTATGCTATCATAAGCATATCCATTGCATAGTGTTTATATGCTCATATCCTGCATAAACAACTCCTGAAACAATATAAATTTCTACTCCTCTATCTATTGCTGTCTTGTCATCATCTCAATAGAATTGAGCTCCAACATTATGTATTTCCCACTGCCTTGTACCTGACTGTATATTATAATTTTTTACTCAATCACCAACATATTCTTCTATCTATAAACCATTTACTTTATGATGTCCTGTATATCCTTCCATCTTTCATTGACTTGCTGACTTTGACGATTCCTCGTGCTCATCACCTTTGTAGTTTTCATCATCCACCTATCCAATATCTTGAGTAGAATCCTCCCAATATCAAAATAAGATTGTTTCTTGTTTAACACAAGAACATATATCCTTTCAACCACATATTGTCGAACAGCTGCAAAATTTTTAGTTATTGAACCTTGTTCAATTATCTCCATATTCATATTAAATTTAACTGAACTGTTCATCCCAGTTTTCAATTGCAAATTCAAAATAAACTCTCAATATTCCAATCTTCTTTGTATCCAAACAAAATTGTTCATGGACTATAATTTCACATCCTTTGCAATCTTCTTTCTCTTTTGCAATGACTTGTTTAAGAGCTATGCCAACTCTCCTTCCTTCATCCAGAACTTTTGAGTCAACTACTTTCTTACTCTCATCTTCTTGTTTCCATAAGGAAATCAATCTTTCTACAATTCTGGAACTTACATACTCCTTCATGTTTACTTGTGCAAACATATCTCCAAGCACAGTTTGTCCTTCATCCTGAAAACCACATTCAAAAATTAATAATTCAAAATCAGAAAATACATTACATTTTCTATTAATTCTTCCCCATAATTTCTCTGATTTGTCATCCTCTTGATATGCATATGACATGCCAAACTTGTCATATCCTCCTGCACATTGTCTTATTTTGAGATAGTCTTCTTTGTCTTCACCTTGTTTTGAATGTTGTATAATTTCTTAACTTTGTTCTCTGCTCTTCTCTTTGGCCTTCCTTCCTTTCACCCTTCTTTTCATTCTTCCTATTTATTCCTTACAAATCTGTAAGCCACTAAGTTTCCTTTTATGTTCCTTTTTCTTTTTAATCAAAGTTTGCCAATCTCTAATTTTAGAACATGAAGTTCTCTTTGTTCCTATATAGGAAACAAAATTGTTATATACAATAGATTTTCCATTCCACTTTAAAGTCCCTTTTACAACAATAAAAATTACTATCAACACCATGAATATCACCACTAATCTCCTTTGCTTCTCACTACATATGCATAGTTCATGAAACCATCCTTGCCTTCATCCTCTGATATTGTCTGTCTCTTTCCAAGTTGTTGATTACATTCACCCTTACTCTTTTTGCAATTTGTACAAATAACACTGTCTTCAAGTTTCTGTTGTGCATCAGTCTCTACCAACCTCTCTTTAAGTTCTTGGCTGTCCTCCTTTTTCTGGACTAACTGTTCCTCCTTGGGCTGAATTCTATTTATGAATCTCTGTTCTGCTATCTTCCATAGTACACTCTTTATTAAGAGTCCTTTCTATTAATGTTCCACTATGTCCTTCCAAGGCAATTTCTTGCCCATTAACTATCAATACAGGTTCATAATTTTTGAATAAAAATTGAAGACATAATTCCATTACCTGAAGTTTTTCTACTGCACATACACTCTTGCTTGCTCTTGTGATAAGGTTATCTTCATACCTCTCTTCTACTCCCCCTTCTACAATCTGCACTTTCATTTTGTCTTTAGATTGTCTGCCATCTTTTTGCCAAGTCTTACTAGAGTCATCATCCTCAGCCTCCTTAGTAGTTTTCAACATTTGTCCATATTCAGTGTCTTTGAATAAATTTTCAATAAAGAACTATTCTATTACATCCATCTCTTCTAACAGCTTCATTTCTTCAGTAACCTGCATAAACATATCTTCTAAAGGTTTCTCATCACCTGCATACATACACAAATCATCAATTTAAAAATACTAGGCTCCTCTTTCTTTGATATCTCGATCATCACATCTCTCTGTTGATCCAAACTTGTCCAACATTTCAAGAAATCATCAATGGTTCCTTCCTCACCAAGGTAAACCTATTGCTCAAGTCTACAATAGTTAACTTCCATCTCTAACTCAGCTACTCTGAGTTCTTCTATTAGTTTGATATACATTCTCCTCTCTATCTTTTTCTGCAACAACTTCCACTTTATCTTCTTTATTTTCATATTCCAACCATACCTTTGGTCATTTTCACATCTCTCTAACAACATTATTATGGCATCCACATTGCTTTCAATTATGCAATGTACCTATCAAATATCTCTTGATTGATCTCCTCTCCTTTGCCATTTTCCTTGGAATCTTTCTTTCTGCTATTGTGGCCTCTCTTTGAACCCCTGATATGACTATGAGTAGTCATTTCCTCCTTATCTCTATGAGTTCCTCACTCACTATGAGCTACACTAAGCCTCTGTAGGAGCAAGTCCTCTTTGTTGTCACTTACCTCACCAATTCCCTCTATAGACTTGGTCTTTTGGCAAGAACTGGTTCTCTATCTCTGGAACCTCTTGAGCACTCTCTTCTACTCTCTTTAGGCTTCTATCCTAAACTCACCCTCTCTTGAGAACAATTTAATTGTCCTCCCTGTCCAACCTTCAACTGGAATATTTAGGTTCACTGCCACTAACACAACTCCTCTCTTTCTTTACACAATCTTCTACTATGTGTTGTTGCTATAATTCTCTTTCCCTATAAAAACAATTCAAATGAACCAACATCAAAATACAACTCATACCTGATGATGTATCTCGTTATCCTCTCATTGGCTTGGCAATACACATGTTGCTTTAATTTTCACTATCTCCACTTCATTTCTACTTTCAACTAAATTTCTTTCTTGCTAAGTACATCCATATTCACTTTAATTCCTTATAGTATCTCTGCTGCAATTTCTTAATTTGCTTTTATGTCACAACTACCTGGCTGAAACTTCATTACTTGCTACTTGAATTCACTGACATACATCATTGAAGTTTTAAAACCTACGAGATCCTTTCTGATCCTATCTTCCTCAAATCATTTTTCCACAATCTATCTTGAATGAATTGACTAAAGTCCTCATTACCTGTAACACATCTTTTGTTTTGATCTCCCAACACTAATTCCTTTCAGATCATATCCCTCTATATGTGAATCAATTACCGATGCAATTCCATACATTTTGAGAATAAAATTCAATCTTTTAACCAATCTCCATAGAGAATTAGTCTAGCTCTGCTACCAAAATGATGATACCTTAGCCGCTTGAATGCAACAAAGCTATCACTTTACAAAATTAATATGTGGACATATACGTTATGGGCCCACGTATATATCAGAAGCCTTCGAATTGGCGGACTTTACAGAAAACCCATCCAATCATCGGTTGGTCAATAAACAACACAATAAAACAAAACCCAACCAACGAACATCGGTGCCACTTTAACGTTTAAGAATCGGAACTCAAAAGGAAATAAACCTACCTTGATAACACATCAGGTCCTCTCGGTGCATTAACCCATGCACACATTTGAGCATAATTACCTTCCAATCAAACACCCAATGAACGGTCTAGATTGTCGTAACTCAATGAGGTTTTAAGCTTGTTGTGTAAACCCTCATCGCATCCATTTTTAGAATTAACGACCACCCTCATTTTCACATGATATGCATCCGATCACCTTTCAATGGATGGTCTGATCACCTCTGGACTTTAAACTTGTTATAATGATTTCTTGGGTCTGCTTTTGGAATTAAACTTCGACGCTTATTACCACGTGCTGACCGTAGATCTGTTGGATAGGTCCAATCTGACAGTTTTTGTTCTTTGTTGTTTTAATTCTTTCTACACCATCGATCTTCCATTTTCAACAATGTGACTTAATCTCTACCATTCTTTTTCCCTTCATTGTCTCTTTACAATCCTTTAGGAAATTGATAAAAAAACGTGTGTCCTCCACTATAGAAGATAATTCTCAATCTTCCTCCATCTACTGTGAAAACAATTACGCTCGCTTCCGGCTAATCCCTCCATCCATTCAAAAGACCTGATTTCTACATGCCTATACACAGGTTTTATTAGACAATTACATACTAATCCTGTAAACGAAATTTTGTCAATCATTCATGCTCTTCAACAGAAAATTCCACAATATTTCTCAGATTCACGGTCAATGCACCACAATGCTATTAAGAAACATACAGACAGAAATTCCCACGCACGATATGTATATAAATCCACACTGTTTTCATATTTTTATAAGAAATTTACAAGGAAAACAATCACAACTGACTATTTCAGTTCTTTTCATGAAATCCATATACTGCTCTTCCTAACTCCTCACTCTTCATCTTACTATCCTCTAGCTCTCTAACTCCTAGCTAGCCTCTAGCTAACCTCTTCCTAACCTCTCGAATTATTCAAAAGATCACAATTTATACAAAACATATTCATGAACCAATTTAGTTCAGATCCAACAATCTCTCACTCTCTCCCAAAGTATCTCTTCAGCTCCACTCTTTTCTCAAACATAATTCCAAATTAATCATTTAAATATCTTAAATCCTCACTTTTCCTATGATTACTCAGCTGTCTCTAATATCTCTACATTCCCAACATATCCTCCATTGATAAAATTACATTCCAATCTCTTTAAAACTCAAAATAAACTTGGAAAATTAAATAAATAATCAATGGAACCAACTCCCTTTAGTAAATGTGTGATAAGACTCTTAGGTCTTATAAACCTTCAAGAATTCTCCTGCATCAGCTACCCTAGAGTGATTCCTGGAAATTATCTTGATATCATCATAGGGTAACTAATAGATGTCCCATATTGACAACAAGTTTAGGGTTTCTAGGAGATCTCCCCTGATCCCCCTAAGAAGAACTAGCTTAAGTGATTCAAGGTCCAAGTGGACCTGGCCCTTTGTAGTTAAGTTGGAATCTTTCCTCACAATCTTCTAAAGATTCATCATGTCCCAAGGTCATTCTAAAAATTTCCTCCTTAGTATCTTTGAACTTGCAGTATTCCCTATACTTATTGTTGAAGCCTTGTTGCATCTAAGCCCAAGTGGTGACACTGTCCCCAAGTAAACCCATGAACTAGCACAAGGCTTCATCTTCGAGAGTGGATGGTAAAAATTGCAACTTCTAACCATCAAAGGTGTAATCATAATTTCTGCATATGACAACAAACTTGAACAAAAATGTATCCGAGTCTTCTAGGATTAGGCGATGGGAGTGAGGAAGAGAAGAGGGTCTTATGTTTTTCATCCTAGCATCCCCATTAGGTTCTCTAATGGGAAAATCACCCTCAACTCTATTCCCAACGCCTTCTTTGTCTCCAATCCCATTTCTATTTTCATCCATGGTGTAAGTTGTTGGAATGGCCTCTTCTTCTTCCTCGATAGGCTCTTTAAAAATCTCTGGTTGTTCACCTAATGGGTCCTCTAGCTCAAATCGACTGAAGAAGAGGGAAGGTCACATGTTTGATGCAGTGGGGGTATTTGGAAAAAATTTCCCTAAGTTGTATCTACTCCTACAAGGCATCAAAGGAGTTTTTTTCTTTTTCTCTTTATGGTTTTTTTAGAACTTCTTGTAGAATGTAAAGAAATAAAAACAAAATTGCAACTACTTGTTGAATCAAACTATTTGCAGAATCAGAAAGAAAGAAAAACCATATTGCAACTATCTACTTAATGTAACTATTTGCAAAATGAGAAAGAAATAAGGGAATAAAGAAATCATAAATCACATCTACTCAGACACCTCCCTAACAACGATGCCAAAAAGTGATGAGTGCCAGTATTGCACCAAGAATGCTACAACTCCTAGCGCTACCAACTTTACTTCATCAACCTGAGGTTTGTACAAACTTGGAGGTTATAATGATATATACATAGTAGATGTAATGGTTTACTCTTGTCACTTTTAAACTATGGGGATAGACCACAAGGGTTTCTCAAACTGGTCTTCTATTGGCTAGAAGAAGTCTGACTCCCAAATGGACAAGGGAAAATTATCCTTAGTGAAAGAAAAAGAATGTTGTATACATTAAGGAATGAAAGACTGAATTGGAAGATGCTTGTAAAGTGACATGAAATCCTTTAGCTACTCATTGAAACATTTTGCTTGCAAAAGAAACCTAACTTAACCTTGTTTATGACCTGTGATGAACTAGACTAACTAAGCATGGAATCTGATCTAAGAAATATTATGACTATTGCATGCATGTGATAATTTAGAAATTCTAGAAAAACGTTTTCGATGTTTTAATTTTGTGAATGCAAATACTAATCTTCACTTATTCTTTGGCAGGGGAGAGGTGTATGGAGGAAGAGGTATGGACTAGTCTCAAGGGTATGGAAGCCAAGGAGATGATTAATCCAAGTTTAGATGAAACTTTTGCCAAAATTTGGCTTAAAACAAGCTGCTACAGGGTTTCCTGTAGTACTACTCGAGGATGACCTAGTTCTACTACAGGATGCCTTGTTTTACTACACAAAACATGCCAAAAGCTTAGGAGATGGTAGGGAAGGTGGAATGAAGTGTGGGAAAGGTATCTGATGGAGAAATAAGGCATGGAGGGGGTGAACACTATCCAAGGCTCATTGAAATGCTTCAATATGGTTGGGTTTGCTCAATGGAAATGGAAATTTAGCTTACAAAACAAGAATTCAAGTTTAGGGTTTAGTGGAATTTGGAAACATGGGTGGATAAGGCTTGGATGAGGCAACTGAGATGAGGTCTCCCTACAAATTAGAAGCTCTTGCAACAACATACATTTTTGTCTTCATTTGTGAACATATTCATCTAAACATGGAAAATATTTATTAGATGGAAGAAACCAGTGTTATTACTATCTAGTGGCTATGTTCATGAATGGAAGTGATTTGAAACCAATGCAATACTTAAGAGATAAAAAGTGACATTTGTAAATTATCTTAAGAAACTCAAATAAGATGATCTACTCATCAAGAAACCCTACATCACGCAGTAGAGCAGGAAATCTATTTTTGGGTTATGTGAATGGAACCCTCAAGTCATGATCCCGTAAGGGAGATGAGGTGAAAGGCACTATCACCAGATCTTTTGGAGTGCCTTCTATCACTATGATACAACTTATATAACTATGCACAAATGGAAGAAAACTAATTAATCATCCAAATACTTTCATATTAGCAAAACCAAAATCATTTCAGTAGCTAACTATGAATGTAATCTAAGAATACATGTACAGAAAGAGCAACCTCTGTTGCTAGGGTTGGTGCCTAACCTAAGAGCTTTAGCCATGTGAGTAAACTTAGTGTTGGATCAAGGGAATTCTTCTCATTTTCATTAACATATCAAAAATGCATAAGGGTCATCAGTCATAATGTCTTAGCTTGAAAATTACTCTTGGCTACACCAAAAAAAGTCCAATCCTAATGAAGCTCTAGGCCTTCTTATTTATAAAATTGAAGCTACCAACATATTCCTTAAATTTAGGGAGGCTTGGTTCCCAAACTTGAGATGAAATTATCTTCAACTATCACTAGCTTGATTGCCAATGATCTTAATGGCTCAGTTTCTTGTAACACAGAGTTGAGGAGATCCGGTGGAGGAATCTTCGAGTGAGCGAGGAGTTAAGGAGGGGGATCCAATCTCTTGACATCCCTCTTGGTTGTTTACTTCAAGTTCATGCACTTTAGTTAGCCAAATTTTGCTCCAAAACTTGCAACCAATGAACATTAGACCACAAGACATGACATCTCAGCTTTACCATTCTCATTAAAAAAAATATAACAAAACAATAAAGAAATGTGAGAAAAGTTGATTTTAATAAGTTGGAGAGTGGCATTAAGGTCCATATAATTTACCCATTGATGAGCCTTCTCACCCCATTTGTAAAAAGAGGGGATTTTGGCACTTGAATACTTTAGCATAGTTATAACATTCTAGTTCTTCAGTGCTTCTGCTCTTGGTAGATTATAGGTTGAGGAAATCTCACGAGACTAGCATTTTTCTTTTCAAGATGACATTAAATTTTCTCATTTCACTATTGGATTATTAAAATCTTACAATTCATGAGATTAGATTTAACAATATCTAATGAGAATAATTTTCAGTCCTTGCATTGATTCAAGTGCATATTAATGGAATTAGTAATGGTTGTCCAATGTTTTTGTTGTTTATGCATGTGTATTTACATATTGGTTGCATGTTAATGAACTAATTTGTTACATGTAACTGATATGTTTACTTTGAATTTATGTAATTTCATTTAATGTGAATGCTAGTGTTTATTTGTGAACTAATTTGCAGTTGCTTTCTAGTACTTTCATGATATTGTATGTCTTAGTTAGTCTCAACTAACTGATTCTTTGCCATGGCATACTCTTCCTCATTATTTTGTTGTTTCATTATTGTATTATGTTCTACAACCTATCAAAGGAGAGTTGATATCATCCTCATTATTTTGGCATATTACACATAGTTTAACATTTATTTCCTTACATTTGAAAGCTAAGAGACACACACACATGGTGGGAGTTGGCACACAAACTAGATGAGACTCCTATCTTAAATGGTATGAGGTCTAATTGGGACTTCAGATTGGGGAGACCCCTTATTGTTGTAGGAACATCCAACACAATCAACAAGACCTTACACGGGTCTTATCCCCTTTCATTTAATGAAATCTCAACCATTTTTATATCTTATTTTTTATTTGATTTTGAGACATTGATGGATCTTTAAATCTAACTTATTTTATATTTTGTAAAATTCTTCTTTCATATTTCTTTATACTTAATAATGTTGAATATTATAAAATATCATATAATATTAAGTTAAGTATTAGATAATATTTTATTTTTAGATTTCATAATATTACGTTTAACATTATAAGATTATAATACTAGGTGTAATATAATAATAAATATATAATAATATATTACCTAAACTATAATATTAATATCTCATATTAATTCAATATTGAAAATTTAATATTAATATTATATTAATTTTTTTTTTATTATTATTAGATAATGAAACATGAAGTTGTTAGATAGAACTCTCTCGTTGGAAGCTTTTCACATTTTTTTTAACATTTTGAAGTTTATTCACAACAAACTCTTCATCAATTATGTGATGAAAGCATCAGTTTCATTTCCGAAACATAAAACTTTTTATTTCACTAAAATAAAATTATAAGATATAAGACATCTTATTTAATATCATGTAACATATAATATATATATTAAATATATTATCATACTATCATAAAAAATTATTTTTCTTAAATTAGTTTATATTACCTCAAAATAGCATATTACATCATTCCATATATAAACACATTGCACGACAATATATTTACTACTTTCCCCGTATTAGATCTCAAGCTTATTCATATGTCTTCCCCTTGTTTAAGGCTCCATTAGCCTTTGGATTTCTTCCCTTGCTAAGAAAAAGCTTGGGGAATACTAATTCTAACTATGCTTAATGTAAAGCTAATCTAAGACTACTATAAACTAAATGGTTTGTATGTACCCAAAACTATAAATTAATAATCAATTAAATATAATACATCATAGATCAAATTAATAATACAAATGACCTAACACATCCAAAATAAACTATAACCATTGAAAAGAACAAGAATGTATATTTCTTTGCATTATCTAATTCTGATTTATATCTAAGATTTCTAAGTTAGAGTCAAATGTTAAAATACAACTATATGTTACACAAAGATATGTTAGATAATGCAACGGAAACTAAAGAAAAAATTTATTATACAAGAAATATGCAGAAAGAGTCAAATGTTAAAATACAACTATATGGTACACAAAGATATGTTAGATAATGCAACGGAAACTAAAGAAAAAATTTATTATACAAGAAATATGCAGAAATATGATACACGGATTATCACCAAAAAAATTGGTTCTCTAAAAAAAGTGTAACTTGTCTAAAAGAAATGAAATATAATTATCTACATAAAGAATAAAAGATGTAATTCTTAATTTTAATTTATATATGAAATTATAAATTAAAATTAAAATAGAAAAGTAATTTTTTTTCTAAAGAAAAGTAATAAGCCAATGCAAAAATGCAACCCTCTTCTGAATAAATATAAATGAAAGTATATCTATTTTATAATTAACACCAAAAATAAATGCAAAAGGATCTAACTCATCCAACCTAGTTACTATTACTGGGTCGAGATATAGAGAGTTACTATAACAATTGCATAAAAGAAATCATCATCTAACTCATCCAACCTAGTTACTATTACTGGGTCGAGATATAGAGAGTTACTATAACAATTGCATAAAAGAAATCATCATCCAAATACTACGTGAATCAAATCTGCAAGTAAATAATTAAAACGAAAATATAAATTCAAGAAATGCTACAACATATTAATTGAATTTGTAAAATTAAAGAGGACATTTTTATGAATTCTAAATCTCTCGAATAAAACATTACAAGTCTAGACCAGATTCATATACCCTAATCAATTATCTATATCAAGACACAAGTCACTAGAGGTGATTTTGATATAATAACTTATTGATAAAAATCACAATGTTTGTATTAAAAAAGTAAAATCCACTGGTCAGCTCTACGAAAGAGAATCTGAACCAAAAGAGTCTGGCTCTACAGAACGCTCTACATTATTCATACACATTACACATTAAATAGAAAACATGGTTTTAGGGAAGTTAGAACAACATCCTAAGAAATAGAAACTAATTCCTATCCTGAGGTTACGTGAACCAATTCTACCTATTTTAGAATATTCTCCATATCTTCAACACTCCCCCTTAATGGAGAATGGGTTCACATATATGCCTAACATCTCCCTAAACATTTTAAACTTAATTTTTCCAAGAAGCCTAGTGAAAATATCGGCAACATTATCACATGTATTACAATATTCCAAGTGGATTTCTTTGGATTGCACTTTCTCTCGGACAAAGTGAAATTGAGTATCAATATGTTTAGTGTTTTTGTGAAACACTGGATTATTGGCTAGCTTGATTGAACTCTCATTGTCACATCTGATTGTTGTTGCGACTGTCTGTTCTTCCCCAACATCCCTGAGAAGTCTCCGCAACCAAATCACCTCACACGTTGCTTCACACATGGCTTGATACTCTGGGTCTGCCGAGGACAAGGAGATTGTGTTCTGCTTCTTGATGCTCCATGTGATCACCCCGGATCCAAGACTGAATGCATAACCTATTATAGATATGTGATCATCTACATTTCCTATCCAATCTGAATCTGCAAATCCTACCAATCTAACATCAGAAGAGTCAGTGTAAATAATTCCATAATCTACAATACCTTGTAGATACCTCAAATCACTCTTCGCTGCATTCCAATGGCTTTCAAGTGGCTTAGACATAAATTGGCTTAGCACACTGACTGCATAAGCCAAATTAGGTCTAGTGGTGGTTAGCTAGATTAGAATCCCAGCCAATTGTTTGTAAAGTGTTGCATCCGTCGCTTTTGAGCCATCCTCATACTGCAATTTGATGTTCTCCTGCAATGGTACTTGTTCAAGCTTACATTAATACATTCTAAACTTTTCTAACTGGCCTTTGACATACTTTTCTTGGGATAGAAATGTTTGACCTGAATCTCTCCAAATTTCAAGACCTAAATAGTATCTGAGTTCACCAAGGTGCTTCATCCCAAACATCTATGACATATCTTTCTTGATTCCATCAATTGGATATGTAGCATCACTTGTAATTATTAAATCATCTACATATAATGAAATCAACACCACGCACCCTTGTTCATCCTTCATGGTGTAAAGATTAGGGTCAGTCTTACTTCTATTATAACGAGCTTGTAGAAAAAATGAATCAATTTTCTCATACCACGACCTAGAAGCTTGTTTTAGTCCATAAAGTGCTTTCTTCAATCTACAGACTAAGTGTTCTTTTCCTTTCTAGACAAACCGTTATAGTTGCTCTAGATAAACCTCTTCTTTTAGTTCACCATTCAAAAATTTAGACTTTACATCTATTTGGTGCATCATCCAATGTTTCTTAGTAGCTAAAGCAATTAACATTTTGATGGTGTTCAATATAGCTACAGGGGTGAAGGTTTATTCATAGTCCATCCCTTCTTTTTGTGAGTTCCCCTTTGCTACCAACATAGCTTTCAGTTTTTATATAGTTCCATCTGCATTAATTTTCGGTTTATATAACCATTTACAAACTATGGTCTGCTTTTCTCTAGGAAGTTCAACAAATTCCCAAGTGCTATTTCTGATTATTGAGTCATATTCTTGTTCCATGGTTGTTTTCCATTCACTACTTTCATTTGCTTCTTTATAACTATACGGTTCAACCGCATTCATCATACTAGTTATAAAAGCATTTTCCCTATATCTTGGAGGCATTTGAACTTTCCTACGTGATGTCCTGAGTGGTGGGGTAGTGGTTTCAAACTTATTTGATCATCATTTATTCCTTCCTGTTGCTGTTGTTGTTGTTGTTGTTCATTCTTTGTCTTTGTTTGCTGCTGACCCTTACTATTCTCTACATCTTCTTCCTCAAAGTACGGAATGTCCCATCCATCATAGTGCTCATCAGGTTTTCCATGATCCTGCTCATGGAATTTAATATCTCTACTAACAAAGATGTTGTCAGAGAGCGATTAAATAATATGTATGCTTTATATGACGAACAATACCTTATAAAAGTACATATGATGGCTTTTGAGTCTAATTTTCTTCTATATTCCTTTGGTATGTGGGCAAATGCTTTACATCCAAATATTCTTAAGTGTTTTACTGCAAGATTATATCCATATAATGTTTCAAAAGGATTTTTAGACTCAAGATTTCTTGTAAGACTCCAAACAACCACCCACTAGCGAACGTACAGGTTCCTCAGCCCTGACGCTCTGATACCATGATAAAAATGGCAATGTTTGTATTAAAAAAAGTAAAACCCACTGGTCAGCTCCACGAAAGAGAGTCTGAACTAGGAGAGTCTAGCTCTGTAGAACACTCTAAATTGTTCATGCGCATTACACATTAAATAGAAAACATGGTTTTTGGGAAGTTAGAACAGCATCCTAAGAAATAGAAACTAATTCCTATCTTGAGGTTACATGAACCAATTCTTGAGTCTAAATTGAAGATATTCTCCATTCTCTTTAACACGTATGAAAACTAAATCAATTTATTGAAGAAAAGAAATGTAAATAATCACTAACTATTTATGGTATAAAACCACAGAAACAATAACTTCTATCTATCGTATTCTCAGAAATAAAATTACATAGAAACTAGTAGATGATAAATATAAATGATTATGAAATGGTTTAAAGAACTATAAGTTGTTTACTGAATAACATCAAGTCTAACCACTTAAAATGTAATTCAAGACATTTCATAATCATATAAAGGTCAGAGAACCTTTGTTTCTTGTAAAACTTCTCTCTATAATACTATAGGTACCTCCTCCTATTACATTTGCCATCAATCTTTTATAATAGTACATGTGCAACAAGCTTCAATTTTGTTTAACAATCTGTTTCCCAATTGGAGAATTAGACTCCTTGATCAAGAAATGTAAAGTAAACCAAATCCCCATGGACCGCACCCATATTGCATCCTATCGATCCCCTTGTTTCTAGATGTAAATCTATTTTGAATTATGATTAAAGGTTAATCTCAAGATGTAAGTGTTATCACTCAAGTTGTCCCTAGGCTCCAGTAGGGATACGGCCGAGGTAACCAAAAACCAATCTTTGGACTGCAGGTTCTAGCCCACCTGCAATCAGAGAGGTCTCTCTCTTTTATGATTTAACTTTGTTGATGATGATTTTAGGTTAGATGTTTGGTTCGGGGGTTTTTGTTTGTGTTTGGATGGAAGGAAAATGCGTTCAGGAAGAGAGGCAATTCATGAAGTGATAAGTTTCAAACCATTGGGCATGGAGTCATGGGTTAGGATTACCAGTGCGTTTTCTTGGTCACAAGAGGAATATGGAGCGGGATAGCTGCACATAACACAACTTTCAGACTAAAAGAATGAATGACATGTAAGGAATGAGAGGCACTTAAGAATCTCTCACTCAGCTTAACAGAGGGAAGGATGATCTCTATCTAGGGGCAATGAAGAATCCCTGGATAACTGTCATGCGTGATAAGGTTAGGGAAAACATGAGCCATGTGGAATTCATATTTATGCCTAAACAGAGGAAAACATAAAGAAACAACAGAAATTGAGCATAGAGTGTATTTAAACAAATTCTAAGCTAATCTTCTTTTCTGCTGTTTAGATGGTAACTTCTTAATGGAAAACAGAGGTAAGAAGCACTTATTGATTTATGCAACAACACGAGAATTCCATAATCACTCTTCAACTGTTAAACACAGTGAACAATCCATTCTCCAAAGCTCATAAGCAGTCTTTGATTATAGAAACTATCAGGTATTACAGTGCGAGTCTCTCCTGGAGCAAAATGAGCAAAAAAATAGCTTGTCAACCAACCAACCCTTAATACAGTCTTGAGGGTTGTTTTAATAGTGCAAATATCTCAAAATATTTATTACAATCGACCTAAAACAGGTCTGCAAAAAGAGCTTTCTAAACCTAAAATTGTGCCAAAATTAAATGCAGGTAAATATCTATTGAACTATGTCAGAGGTAGCTGGATCGAAAAGAGTGCAATGTGGACCTTGGTGGCTCGATGCAGTACTGCTGGAATAACTATGCTTTGGGATTTGCAGTTCTGTTCTGGTGTGAGTTAAATGTGCAATAACCGTGATTTGAGAGCCTTGAGTGGCTTCGCCCTTTTCTTTGACTTTGTTGGAAGGTGTTTAATTTTCACCTGCTTTGGGCCACTGCTAAGATCTTCGCTGATACTCTTCACCGCTACATTGATGGTCTCCGCCGCTTCCTGATACTCTTTGATGTGCTTTCTGTCTGCATATTCAATCTGATACACTTTAATCTCTGTTCCTAGTCTCTCTCTGTCTTCAAATTTATTTCAACTGGCAAAATCGGGCAATTTCGGGCTTTTTCGGTGCAAAAAGGGCCAAGGAATCAAAAGATTCGCTAAAGATTCCCCAATATCGCTCATTTCCCATAGCGATGCGCGATGCTAATCGCGCATCAAAAAATTCCTCCATTTCTCGTTCCGGAGCTCCGATGCTCGACTTTCGCGCTTGTGCGTTTTTCCCTTTTTCTGGATGCTGACATCAGCATGACGTCAGCTGTACAGTAGATGACGTCAGTGAAGTGACGTGGCAGGGTGACTCATATGTTGTTGTGATGCAATAAACTTCTTCCGATGCGATCGCAATATCGCATCGGTAGAGAAAGAGAAGGTATTTACTTTGGAACTGCAATGCTTGCGACCGCCGATCGCCGATATCGCGATATCGCATCGGGCAAAAAGGAAAGGGGAACACCTATGTGGTATAAAATATTGTGACATGCCGATGCGAGATGGCTCGCCAGGATCGGAAGAATGTTATGGGAGTTGATCAAGGGTTTATTGTGATTGGAAGGAGTGAATATGTGCTTTTTGAAGAGTATTTGAGGCCTCAGAAGGGGTCCGATAACTTAAAAAAGAAATTTTATGCTTTGAAAGGAGTCCATTGCATTAGAAGATGGTTTAAAGTGGTAGCACGAGGGTTCTTGCCAAGTTTTAGTTAAACTGAGCAATTCCTGGGGGTATTTATGTTTATTTTCAACCGAGGGAGAGGATATTTACATAAGGGGATTATCTACATAGTTTTAGCAGGGGGATGGGGAAAATATAGGGAGTTAAATAATAATGTTAGTAGTTAATATGGAGATGACAAGAAAGCGCTAAGTTTCAGAGATCTTAGGCTTTCAAAGGGGGGATGGAGCTATGTAGAGAAAGGGAAGTATGGATCCTTCTTGAGTGAAGCAGATCTTCACCAAGGCTAATGACATGGAGAATGATGAAACTAAGAGATATCAAGCAGATCTTGACATATTTTGGGGAAATTAGTTAGTAAATTTGGGGAAGATGGAGAAAGGGAAGTTAGTTATGCCTGATTTGAGCTCCTTCACATGAAAAATTCTTGATGACTGTTACCTGAGTAGAGATGATACTTTAAAACATGGCAATGAACATACATCAAGATTCTGCAACCTCAAAACTACTTACCCAGCCTACTTACCTAACATTTTTTCTTCTTTTGGTTTGGGTGCAGTTAGACTTGCAGACCCATCATTTCAATTTTTTCTTTTTATGCCTTCCTATCTACAAACTACCCTTATTTCTCCCAAGGACCCAGATTAAGCAGTTGGGCTCCTTTGATTCTCTACCTATCTAAGAATCTGCCAAGATTAAGCTGTTTGGTCAAATTTCTATTCTCTACATTCTAAAATAGGAAATTGAAACCTAGGGAGACCAAGATTAGGCTGTTTGGACCTCCCTTTAGCTGAAAATTCTACAAAATTGGAATGACTTTTCAAAATTGGCAAGCAGTTAGATGAACTCTAAGTAGCCTTCTTTGCTTGGTGACTGTTTAGCAAATATGGAGCATTGCAGCATGCAAAGTATGAAATATTTGGCCTGTAAAAATGTCAATCATGAAATATGAGTAACCTGTTGCAGCAGGAGGCTAACAGTGGCTCCACTTGGGGATGGCTTTTCCTTGTGAGAAGCCAAGAACAGCAGGTCAGGTTGCCTTGATTCTTCTACTATTGCTGTGCTTCAAACTTCGTAGTGCTCACTGTTGGATTGACTTGAACTTTTGGACTGCTAGCAACACTTTCCCTTAACTGTTTTGTTGTTAAATTATGAAGCACCACCTGCTTTCTTCTGCGTGCTTTAGCATTCTGGATTCTTACAAAATAAAATCAAAGTGCTGATATATACAAACATTCTATGTACAGAAAATAACACCACCTTCTCTTTTCAATCAAAAGGATCATTGTAGTGCTTTAGCATTCGGCCATTGACAGGGCCTTCTTCAGCTGTGCTGCCGTCTAGAGATCTGAGAAAATAGGTATTATTGCCTTGCACAGCGCTGATAATGTATGGACCTTTCCACCGAAAATCGAATTTTGCATGTTTGCCCTTGTCCTCTCTTCGTGAATCCCATCTTAGAACTTTGCTGCCCACCCAGAAATCCTGTGCTTTAGCCTTCTTATCAAACATCTTTTTGAGTTTTTCTTACAGTATTTGAGCTCTATCGTAGACTTTCTCTCTGGTTTGCTGAAGATGAATGGTTTGATTAACTCTTCTCTGTATGTCATTTGGTTCAACCTGAATTTCCTGCAACAGTTTAATAGTAGGAATGCCCAAAGATGAAGGAAATTTGGCCTCCATGCCATATACTATTTCATAAGGGCTCATCCCAAAGGATTTCTTGGTGGAAAGTCTATCTGCCCATAGAGCATTTGTGAGCTTCCTATGCCAGTTCTTCTTGTTTTCCTCCAGTAATTTCTTTATGATAATGATGAGGCTTTTGTTGGACGATTCGGCCAAGCCATTACCTTGAGGGTAGTAAGCTGTGGAGTGGCCCAAGGTAATGTGGTATTTATGGCCGAAGTTCATCATCTTTTTGGATTTGAAAGTAGCAGCGTTGTCAGTGATGATTTTCTCAGGGCAGCCGAATCTGGAAAGGATATTTCTCTCAAGGAATTGGATAATGGTGGAGTCGTTGGCTTGCCTACAAGGAATGGCTTCAATCCACTTAGTGAAATAATCAATGGCTGTTAAGATCGACTTGTGTTGGCCTCAGGAAGAGGGATGAATTTCTCCAATGAAGTTGATACCACATTGTTGAAAAGGTTTCTCGGTTGAAATGGGCTTAAGGGGCAAGGGCAGCAATTTTTCTTTTTCCTTCAAAGATTTGGCATTTGTGGCATGAAACAACAAACTTCTTGACATCTGAAAATAGAGAGGGCCAATAATAACCAGCCCTTAAAATCTTATCAGCCATGGACTTCCAATATAAGTGTCCTCCACAGTCCCCTGCATGGAATTCTTTCATGATGCTATTAGTTTCATTTATAGTTAGACACTTAAGCAAAATACCTTCATGATTTTTCCAAAACAAAGCACTGTCTATGACACAAAACTTTGAGGATTTCATCCTTAAAAATCTTTTCTTGGTTCTGGACAATCCTGGGGGAGCACACAGGTTTAACAATACAAAGAAAATATCAGCATACCATGGGGATTACAAAAAGGTTTCACTGATCTGTGGAGTCACCAGCTCCGGTTCATTGTCCAGTTGATTAATGTCTAAGGCTTGGAAGTTTGTTTCGGACATTAGTTTGGCTAAACCTTGTCATTTTATTAGCTTGGTGGGTTTTATTTCAATGTCGTATTCAAGGATGCTGGCAATAGACTTGCCTCTTTTGCCTTCTAGTCCCTCTTGAGTTAATATATTCTTTACAAGAGCGTTAGGGACATAGGGAATCACGTGGGAGTATAAGATGTAAATTCTGAAATCTTTGATGGTTTTGACCAGGGAATAGGCTTGCTTTTCCATAATCTGATATTTCAAGGGTGCATCTCTCAAATCTCGGCTAAAGAAAGCAATTGGCTTTTCGTTGCCTTGATCATCTTTTTGCAAAAGGACAGCAGCTATAGTGTGCTCAAATGCAAAGGAAAAAATGATAAAGCCTTTGTCGAATTGAGGACTGGTGAGGACAGGCGTTTGAGTTAAGGCAGTTTTTATAGTCTCAAAAGCTTGCTTGGTTTCAAGAGACCATTTTACCTTGGCATCCTTCTTCAACATGTTGTTGAATAGCCTTATTAACTCAGCTAGGTTTGGGATAAATCTCCTTAGGAAATTGATCTTTCCAAGGAATAATTGCAGTTCTTTTATGTTTCTTGGATAGAGGATTTGGAGGATAGCTTGAATTCTTTCCGGGTCAATTATGATCCCATCTTTTGATATGATATGCCCTAGAAGCTTGCCTTCATCAAGGGCAAACAGGGACTTCTTAGGATTCAAGGAAATGCCATATTTCCTGCATGTCATGAAAATTTTCCTTAAATGCTTAAGGTGCTCTTGGTTAGATTTGGAGAATGGGGTCATATCATCAAGGTAAACTACAAGAAAATCATGTATCTCCTTGGAAAATGCAATATCCATCGCCCTTTGAAAGGTAGCACCAGCATTTTTTAGCCCGAAAGGCATTTTAACGTACTTAAATGTTCCCCATGGTGTGGTAAAGGTTGTCTTGTCTTGGTCATCCGGGTGAACAAGTATCTGATGAAATCCTGAAAATCCATCTAGTAAAGAAATTCTAGAGGAACCCACTACTCTTTGTAAGATATGGTCCATTTTGGGCAAAGGGTAGTGGTCTTTTAGAGAGACCTGGTTTAAATTTCTCAAGTCTCCACACAGTCTTATCTCTCCTATTTTTTTCCTAGTGGGAACTAAATTAGATACCCATTCAGAGAATCTGATGGGTGCAATGATACCAACTTCAAACATTCTCTTTATTTCTTTTTCAATAAGGGGAAGAAGCATGGGGCTGATTCTTCTAATTTTCCGTTTGAACGGTTTTTTATTTGGTTTTAAGGGAATGGTATGTTGGATCACTGAGGTGTCATAGGACTTCAAGTCCTCATAACTCCAGGCAAATACATCTTGAAATTCTTTGAACAAATCCACGTATTTCGGTTTTTGATTAGGGGGCAGATTTTTGGACAATTTAATCATTCTAGGCTGCTCTGCTATTCCTATGTTGTGTTCTTCTATAGTAGCATTCAGAGGCTCCATCTTTGGCTTTTTGAGCACATCGTTTTCATCAAACATGTCTTCCAATGGAGTAAGGTCGGCAGGTAGAAAATTACTCTTTAGATCAATAAACTGATCCTCTGCTTTGGCTGTCTCCTCTAAACATATTTGTTTCAGTTGTTCTATGTTTGCATTGCCAAAAACAGTTGGGTTAGGGATTTGTTTAGCTGTTGTAGCTGTTATGGTCAAGTGACTTTCTTCTGCTAGCTATTGTGAGTCGGTCATGGCATCCATGTCAATGTTTGTGTTGGAAATTTTTTCCTCAAGAGTTAAGAAACTGTTAATCTGGGCATCATTTTGAAATACCTGCCAATCCTTGACATTGTTAGGGACCGAAGGTCTATGTTTTATTTCAGCGGTGAAATGGTGATTTGGTTCAAAGGGAAGCTTGCATGTGCTAGCAAAGGTTGCTAGATTGTGGGCATGGATATTGTGATCTCTTGCAATTTTGGCAAGCTTGAATTCACTGAAGGAATTGAGCATTTTGGTGGCAACAGCCCTGTAAGCTCTCATTCTACTGTCATTAGCAACAAAGTTACCTTTAATTTGTTGTATAATCAAGTCAGAGTCACTGAGGATGGACACTTTAGTAGCTCCTAGGACTTTGAGCAGTTTAAGGCCTAAGAGAAGAGCTTCATACTCTGCCATGTTGTTTGTACATCTGAAATCGAATCTATAGGCATGGCCTTGTGCGTGATTATCATGCGTACTGTAAATCCATACTCTGGCCCCTGCTCCTAACTTGTTAACAGAACCATCAAACTCCAAATACCATGTGTTTACTTGTTTGAGGTTTGTATTGAGAGTTTCAGTTTTTTGAGGATTAGGCAGACTTACAATTTCTGTTTCGGGATGTTCTTCTTGCTGTTTGTTGGTTGCCTTGACTGTTGGGACAATTTCATGGGCATTGGCAACTGATTCCTCATTTATGTTCATTTCTTGCTCCAAGGATAATGACTTATCATTAGTTGGAGGGCTGGTGTTATCATTAAATAAAATAAAAGAATCCATATCGGAATGGATTGAGTAAATTGGAAAATTTTGGGGCTTTTCCTCACTGCTTACCACATACTTCATTAACGTTTCTCTATATAGTCTCTTTGGTTGGCCAAAGACAAATATAGTGGCATAAGAGAGGTCGAGTTGAAGGATCCCTGCAATTTTTCTCCCCACGATCTGGATAGGAGGATGCCATACTTTGTGGGAATGTCAGCAACTACTACGTCCATTAAGATTGTTTTGTTGGGGAATTGGACTAGAGACACACAAAGATCTTTAATCAAGCCTAAACATTTGACTTGACTTGAGTCAAAGGAATACAAATCTTTGTACGGTCTTGTGATATCAAGGTTCAACATTTCCATTACAGCTTTGGGCATAAGGTTATGTGAGGCACCTGAGTCAAACATAGCATTATGCAATATTTTGTCATGTATGTGCAAACTGACATAAAAAGGTGGAACAGGTCCATATGTTGATTTTTCGTTAACTTCTGGACCAAACAACAACTCAGTGGTATTGTCTAAAACGTTTACATCATCCCTTACCTCTGGTAGTTGAAGTGACGTTTGAATTTGTTGCCTATATACATCATGTTTGGCAAGTTCTGAGAGGGGAATGGATATCTTGAGTTTTCCAATCTCTGCTTCTAAACTGAATGGTTTTTCCAATGAGTTCTTGGCGTTGATAGTGGCGGATTTTTTTTTTCAGGCATACTTTCTATGTTTTCTTTTGGAATGTCAATGTCATGATGTATGACAGTTTGTGGTATTTCTGTTTTGGGAAGATTTTTAGGAGTGTTGCTCAGATCTTATTTTGGGGAGGAGGGAGGTAGAGGCCGATCAATAGGAGGCTGTGTGTCTATTATATCCTCCCCATTTACCTGATGCGGGCTTGGGACAAAGATGTCAGCTGGTTGATTTATAGTGACATTGTCTTTGATTTTGTTGGGCTTTTTGCTATCTTTTTTTCTGCTAGATGGGGGAACATCAATGGTCCTTGTTCTCAATTTGTATTGTTTGTGTACCTCGTACACAACAGTATCATAGCCTTGTTTAAAATCGAAAGACTTTCCCGACTTGGTGTGAATTTGTTTTGCATCAGGGTATGGTCGGTCTTCTTCAGTAAGAAGGATTTGCTGTTCATTTTCTGAATCTATCAGGTTCATATGAGTCCCATCTGTGGGCTCAGTGGATGTAGATGCCTCCGCATAGTTTTCTTGGAAAGGAGGCTTAATATCATGGTCGGGACTAGCACTTCCAGCGTTTGTGTTTTGAGTTTTTCTGAAGTTCGGGTTCCTTATGGCATTGGGTTGTTGACCTTCCCATGAAGTTTTCCTCTCAACATCGTCTACTCTGTCTCCCAGCCTGTGGATGCCACTGATGATAGCATCTAGCTTCTGATCAAAGGCTGAGGGCTCTTCCTTGAAAGTAGTTCTTCTCTCAGTTCTGGCTCTGTTTCTGTTAGCAATTAGATTTACCTCCACACTAACAGCAACATCTTTCATTTCTGCAAGGCTTTGAGGGGCTCTTTCCCTTAACTGATATGCCATCTCAGCATCAAAGCCATCAGGGAATTTATACAAAGCGAGATCAGGTCGAGGTCTTAAATTTTGTGGTATTGCATTGTAAACATTATTAAACCTTGCACAGTAATCCAGAACTATTTCCTGAGGTCCTCTTCTGATAGTATCATACTCAGATAGTATGTGTAGGGGGTCTTTCTTTTTCTCCCATATGTTGATAAATGTCTGGTATAAGGCTTCAGGGTTCAATATGGAATTGGGTGTAAGTGCCCTAAACCAGGTTCTGACATCACCGGTCAAACTTTGGACAAAAATCTTCATTCTAACACTGTCATCATCAATTTCATAACTCTCGAAGTAATCCTACATTTTCTTTGTATGCTGTAGGGCAATGCAGGAGTTTGTGCCATCAAAATAGGTGATTTTTGTCTGGTATTCCTGAGGCATAGCCGCAGGATTAGCAGGCAGCTGTAAGGGCGCATATCTATTAGCCATGATGATAGGGATAAGTGGAAAAACTGGGGCTACTGGGATAACAGGAACAACCGGTGTAAAAGGAGAAGTAGTGGTAGTAGGAGTATAGGATGGAGGCGTAGAAGAGTTGCTTGGAGAAATTGGTGATGAACCTAGGGAGCTTGGGGTTGACCAGAATAAAACTTTGACGGGGGTTGGAACACTGCTTGGCTGAACTATTTCAGGACTCGCAGCACTTGGGTCTTCTTTTTGCTTTTGTTTTCTAATTATCTTAGGGATTAAATTCGGATTTTCAAAAATAGCTGGGGGATTGGGATCAGGATTTGATCGTGTATTACGCGTTTTCTTTTTAGGAGCCAGCTTCTAATCTATTTTTTGGGAATTTTTTCTAAAAACACAGGTCGACCGAGACTTTCAAAGGTCGGTTTCTTCCTCTGTGGAGATGCAGACTGGTTTAGTGAGATTATCTGAGGAGGTACCCAATGGAGTCGCCATTATGTTATCACTCAGGTTGTCCCTAGGCTCCAATAGGGACACAGCCGAGGTAACCACAAACCAATCTTTGGACTGCAGGTTCCAGCCCACCTGCAATCAGAGAGGGCTCTCTCTTTTATGATTTAACTTTGTTGATGATGATTTTAGGCTAGCTGTTTGGTTCAGGGGTTTTTGTTTGTGTTTGGATGGAAGGAAAATGCGTTCAGGTAGAGAGGCAATTCATGAAGTGATAAGTTTCAAACCATTGGGCATGGAGTCATGGGTTAGGATTACCAGTGCGTTTTCTTGATCACAAAAGGAATATGGAGCGGGATAGCTGCACATAACACAACTTTCAGACTAAAAGGATGAATGACATGTAAGGAATGAGAGGCACTTAAGAATCTCTCACTCAGCTTAACAGAGGGAAGGATGATCTCTATCTAGGGGCACTGAAGAATCCCTGGATAACTGTCATGCGTGATAAGTGTTTGGTCAATTCAGTGATGTCTAAATTGCAACTTTTAAATGTCAACCCGGGCCTCCTAAGATGATAAAGTGAGGTGTACTGTATGTACTTAGGCAACTATTTCTTAAGCTTTTGTCGTTTTTAACTTGTTAGGTTTGTTTTCAAGTATATCTCTCCTAATGTGATGTGATGGAAATGAAATAAAGTGAGTGAAGTGTGTGAGATTGTGATGTGCTTTTTACAACTTAAAAGTATTCTACAAGAAAGCTTGAAATGAAGTCAACTCTTAAAGGAAAATAAAGACATTAAATAAAAGACTAATGACATTGGCCCAGTGCCTCTGCTGCTGCAAAGAAATGAAAATGAAGTCTATGTCAAATAACAACTAAACAATGTGAGACTAAAGTAAATCTACCTAAAAGAAATACTAGTCACAAATACTTTAACTTCTTCTTAACCTCTTGTCTTTTAACTGAATATATCATGTGATAAACAATTAAAACAAGTCAAGCAATTGTGAGTTCTTGAATAACTAAACCAAGATGCGCTAAGTGATATTTTGGTCCTCAATAAAGATATTAAATTATGAAGAAGGAACCATCAATAGATAAACAACTTGATATCTAAAAACAGAAAGCAAATATGCAGATTCACTAAGTGATAATGAGGAAATAAAGGCTGCAAAACAAAGAAGGTCAGCAACATAGACAAGATGATCACAAGCGTCACTAGTTATGAAAAAGAAAAGAAAGAAACTGTCCCGGGCACACCTAAGAAACCTGCATAACACACTGATCAGTCATGAAAAAGTTCAGAAATGTAAACAAGCAGAATTTGAAATGTATGTACAGCTATCAAAACACAGCAATTAAAGGCATTATATACATGAAATAAGAAAACGAAATGCAGGAAATTAAAAGTACTGTACAGGCCTTTAGTAAACAGGGGCCCTCTGCCTACTCTAGCCAATTCAAATATCAATTACACGCTTGAATGGGATAACAGTCTTCTCATATATTATGCATGAAATAGGAAAATACAGTGGGAGTTCAAAAGTACATAACAACAACTAACAACTAACTTGTCCAACGTTCAAAGACGCTTTATTTATAACTGAAGAAGGCGAACTAACCTAACGAAATCTAAGTAATTCGAACAGCTAAGTAAAAACACCTAGTCTTGCTACGTCCTCAGATTTAGGCAACGGTCATTGTGGGCATTCAATCCGATGTTGGATTATGTTTCCCACTGCCTTCATAACTGAGGACGATGCCACCTGTTTTTCACATGCTCTAAAACAGAACACGCAGAGCCGTGCCACCGCCAATGACCTTCGTTGACCAAAGTTGCCTCCTCATTGACCACGGGCTTGGATGACTGGTTTGGATGATCTGGAGGGACACACACCATGTCCTTGGTTCAACGAACTTGCCCATGTGGCTCTTCTTCCTGGAGGACACCTGGAACATAGCATTTAATAAAACAGCTGCGGAATTCAGGGTTGGCTGCGGAAACCAGGATCAGCTGCGGAAAACCCTGTATGAGCTGCGGAATTCGGGGTTGGCTGCGGAAACCAGGATCAGCTGCGGAAAACCCTGTATGAGCTGCGGAAAGCAGTACCTTGAACCAAAATTCTAAACCAAACACAGTCATTAGCATAATTAGAAAACCATGTAAAAAGTCCTAAAATACAATGATTTAAGCAATTTGATGGAGGGGATGAGTGGCAAAAGAAGGAAATGAATAGGAAAAGGAGGCTGAGTGGATGTATAAA
>APFE030212109.1:0-38023 GCA_000404065.3 Pinus taeda | reverse complement strand
GTGCTAGGTCATTCAATATCCCAGCAAGGACTGTAGGTGGACCCAAAAAATAGCAATCATCCAAAGGGTCCCACCTGCACAAAAGAAGAGAGATGTCAGAATTTTCCTATTGTTAGCTGGATAATATCGAAGGTTTATAAAAGACTTTAGCAAGTTAACTTCTCCTTTATTTGGGTTGTTGGCCAAGGAATTTGAGTTTGTATCATGAAAAAGTTGTAAAGAGACCCTAGAAAACCCTGAAGGACAAGTTAACCACTGCACCGATCCTTTGTGGCCCAAATTGGGCCCTTCCTTTTCATATACATGTTTATGCCTCACAAAAAGACATAGGAGAAACTCTAGGACAAACATATGAAAAATTGCCTTATGCTATTTATTTTATGAGTAACAGTCTCTCAAAGGCCAAACTAAACAACACAGTGACCGAAAAGGAGCTCTTGGCTATTGTGCATTCATTGAACAAATTTAGGCATTACTTACAGGTTACCAAACTTTTGTACATACTTCCATGTTTCAATCAAATATTTAATGAATAAACTTGATGTGAATGCCCTAATTATTATATGGTTACTTTTATTACAACAATTTGATCTAACTATTTTACATAAGCCTAGCAAGGAAAATGTTGTTGCAGATATTTTGATTAGATTAACTTTTCCTACAGGTGAGGAAGGAATGGTTGATGATAAATTACTGAATGAACACTTTTTTCCCATTTCAACTCTCTCACCATGGTTTCCTGACATAGAAAATTATTTGGTATCTGCACAGTTTCCACCGAATTTGTCCTGCAAAGAGAAAGGAAAGATTGTGAGGAAGAGCGCCCCGTGCACTTGGATTGGGGGAAACCTCTTCAAACTAGTCCCGGATCAAATTCTGAGAAAATGTGTCATGGAGGAGGAATTCTTTGACATCCTTCTGACCTGTGATGATGGGCATTGTTGAGGTCACTTTGCAGAAAAGAGGACAACATTCAAGGTGTTACAAGCCAATTATTATTGGCCCACTTTTCATCAAGATGTGGAAAGATATACCAGTCAGCGTAATCGATGCCAAATGATGGGAAAGCCTACTCCAAGGGATGAAATGCCTCTTCAACCTCAAGTGACTTTCGAGCCATTTGAAAAGTGGGACATGGATTTGGTTGGACCTATTGACCCTCCTTCCAAGCAAAAGCAGTATATCATTGTGTGCACTGACTATATGAATAAGTGGGATGAAACCAACGAAATAATGACATTAATAGAGGAGAAGATGTTTGATTTCTTAAGGGAGAATGTATTTTACATGTTTGGGTAACCTAAAGAATTGGTCACTGACCAAGGCAGACAGTTTACCTCCAAAATGATTGAAGACTTATTGAGTAGCACAAGATCAAGCATAGAACTTGGACTCCCCATCACCCACAAGCTAATTGGCAAGTGGAGGTGACCAACAGAGCATTTGAGGGAATTATAACCAAAGTAGTTAGCAGCAGCAGGAAAGATTGGGCATATAGACTAATTGAGGCACATGGGCCTAAAATACAACCTGGAAGACCACCATTTGGTTCACACCCTATGAGTTGGTCTATGGGAAAAAGTCAAAAAGTTACATCAGTGTTACAACAAGGCCATGGCCCTGTAAATCCTGCCGAGAGATTGACAGTTTTCCCAAATTTATACATACCCAAAGTTGAAGATATTCAAAAATTGGATGCTGAACATGGACATGCTGAGACAAATGAACATATCGACACTGAACACTACTTAAACATGGACTAACAGACATATGGATCCATATTGCCGACACATAGATTTTAAAATCTAGACTAAAGCCAAACACATACAGAAAACAAGATTCGAAGACTCCCAGAGTAATGCTCCCACTTCCAGGCTGACGAGAGCGAACTAGTTCATTGGATTAATCATCGTCCGTGGTGTAGGGCTCTTCCTCCACCCTGCACCCAAATTGCCGGGAGTCGTCCGAGTTAGAGCGAGGGACCATCGAGCAAGTAGGGACCCCCTGAGCAGGCTCGCTTGGATCCGCAAGGCTTGCTCGAGTAGCCGAGGTGGAACTTTCCATAGCGGGGCGTTGTAGATCAATTGTGGTCATTGTCCCTTGAGCTGGTGGTGGGTTTTCCTGATTTACTTCCGCCTGACCTCTGAGATTATCATAATGCTTGGCAATAACAGATACAATGAAAGTGGAGTTGCCAAGTGTGCAGGGTATCGAATACCTGACTGTGGGGTGCGCTTCATGTCCACATTCTGTTATGCTTCCACTCCTAGGCCCTTTGCCACGTCCCGCTGTTATGCCATGGAGGCGATGTTGCTCAGATGTAACTTCGATGGAGGAAGAAGGAGAAATGGGGCTAGTCCTCTGAGCGATAGCCCGACTGCGAGAGCCTCCTCGCCGACTGCTCATTCTGAGACGCTCTCTCCTCATTGCTAAATTCAGAGGATGAACCAGCTTGTAGAAACTCGGAGAGGAGAAATTAACCAAGACGGGGGCCGCAGAATTTGGCTTACAATGCTTCCAAACCACTCTCAAGCTTGGGACAATACTTGAGTTGGGCACAAAGCAAGAATGTCCCTGTGCAATCCCCCACATCACCGAGGAGTGCTCCAGCGTTGTAGTGGAGTGCCCAACAACTTCAAATGAATGCGTAAATGTAACAGACGCTCCTGGAATATGAAGCGCCATCGCATAGGTTACCAGGAGGCCAATTAAGCAGGACAAGATCAGTAATAATACCCGCATTGAAGTTCTTGCATGCGCCCATTTGAAACATTCTTTAGGGTACTGCGTGGCACGCAAGGGCTAACACATGCCCATGTGACGCACCACCTGTGAGCTTCCATGCCTTTTAATCACCTGCATCCGGGAGGGAGAGATCATTCTACACCAAAGAAATACAGTCCTTTCTGAGTTGGTCATCCTCTACCATGTCAAGAGAACCTGAGAAGTAGGGAAGTAGCTAAGATACACCCTGGTTAGCCAGTCTGTCTGCTACTTGGTTTGTTGTTCTTCTTACGTGCTGGAAGGTTATGCTTTGGGGATTTTTTAGCTTTTCCTCCAGTGATTCCAGTCTACTGAGCAATCGCCAGCTTGATGCTACCTTAACTGCGGTAGCCCCTGCCTGTATTCTTTTAGCAGCGACTATAAGAATGAAAGAGTCTCCTTCGACCTCAAGAGGGAAGAAGTGCTTTTGTTCTGCTATGCAAATCCCTTCCCAGAGTCCTTTCAATTCTGCTGCATTGTTAGTGTCTTTGCCAATTGATTCGTAGAATATATGCAATATTGCTCCTGTGTAGCTTTTGAAGATTCCCCCAAATCTCGTAGGCCCAGGATTACCTTTGGCAGCCCCATCAAAATTTAGCTTATATGAGTTGATTACCGGTGGGGACCAGGATAGTGGAGAGGCGGTGCTAGTTGTGGGACGGGTGTTGACCTTTGCTAAAGAGGAGAGGTCTAAATTCCATTCTTTCAGAACATTTCGTTCCTGCTGAGATTCTGGAAGATCTGTATCATACCAGGTTCTGATGGCTAAAGTTTCTTGTAATTTTTTTTTGAAGATGAGCCACAGAGCATCTATTGACCGGTAGGAATTATTGAAGATTCTGTGGTTTCCTTCCTTCCAGAGAATCCAATATATAAAGCCTGGTATTAGACTCCACAAAGAGTTGAGAAGCTGGCTTTTGAAAGGGTTCTTAGTCCATTTCCTTATAGTTTCTATTACATCCTCCATCCTTGCTTCTGATCTCATGTTGCATTTTTCAACTTTCTTCCAAAGTTGCGTAGCTAGCGGACATGTTTCCATTAAATGACTTATGGTTTAAGAGTTGAGATTACAATTTGGGCATCTGGATGGCCCAATAAATCCACGCTTGAGCAGGTTGTCCCAAGTGAGTATGTGCCTTTTACTTAGAAGCCATAAGAAAGTTGAAATTTTGGGCCATAGTCCTGGTTGCCAGACTTTTTCCCAAATTTGGTCCTTGTTTGTCTGGATGTCTGAATAGCGCAGTTGGTGAGCTTTTTTAGTGGTAAATGTTCCTTTGGGAGTATGACCCCATCTTAATCTGTCCTTCTGGTTGGAGTAACAAATTCTTCTTTAGGTGAGTTCTTGATCGATGTCAGAATGCGTTTCTCCCTACCAGTCCATCTGCCAGAGGCTAGCTGGTTTCCAGATTTGGAAGTCATGATGTGTGGATTGTTGCCAGAATTGATGAACACGGGTGAGGTTCGCCTACTGCATGTGAATTTGCCCAAGAGGCTTTTGAAATAAAGTTGCCAGTTTTGGGAGTTGTTGCCATGAATCCTCCCAGAGCCTTACCGTCATGCCTGAGTGAATTTCCCAGAAGCTATGCTCTTGAATGAAATTGCTGTGAAGCTTTGCAGTGTTCCAGATTGGTCATTCCTGGGTTGTGGAGTTGATTCTTATGAGATCGGTCCATTGACTTCCCGTGGCATATTTTGCTTGCCATAGTCTGGCCCATGGTGAGTGTGGCTTGGAGATCCAATTCCACCACATTCGTGCTCCCATTGTATTGTTGCTTTGGAGAGGATCTCTTAATCCTAGACCTCCTTCTGATTTGATTTTGCAGACTTCTTTCCAGTTAACAAGAGCCCATTTTCTGATTTGATTTTGCAAACTTCTTTCCAGAGGATCCCCAAAGGAAGTTGCACTGAAGGTTGTGTATGGATTTAAGGACCCATTTTGGAGCTGCCATAATGGAAAAAAGATACAATGGCATTGCTTGTAAGACCAATTTGATTAAGACTAATCTGCCCGCCATGTTTAGAGCACGAAAAGTCCATGACGAGAGCTTTGATTCTAATTTATCTAGGAGAGACCTCCAAGAAGCATGCTGGATGGCAGAGTCCGATAGGGGTGCCCCTAGGTATTTATATGGAAGCTTGGATATGGTGAACCCCAGAATTCTAGCAATATTCCATTGCGTAGAGCGGGGGGGGTGTTGAAGAAGAAGAGCTGAGATTTCGAGGCATTGATGGATGTGCCAGAGGCGTCAGAGAAGAGGGAGAGCATATATTTGAACACAGAGGCTTCTTGCGAGGAGGGATGACCAAATAAAATATGGCCATCAACAAACTGCTGATGGGACTGAGAAGCCTTTTAGAGCTTTGGAGGAAATAGCGGATTTGAGAAGCCCGCTGAGCCCTTCTGCCATTAGAACAAAGAGGAAAAGTGAAAGAGGATACCCCTGCCTAATGCCACGAGAGGGACGGAAAGGAGAGGAGGGTGAACCATTTAGCAGGACAGAGAAGCTGGGAGAGGAAATTAGGTTCATGATCCATCTGGTCCAAGTTGCACTGAAACCAATAGCCAGTAGCATTTTGTGAATGTAATTCCAACTAAGTTTATCAAAGGCTTTAGAGAGATCCAGTTTTAGTATCATACCTGGTTTTTTTAGAAGCTTCAATGAGTGAATCACCTCATTTGATAGAATTATTCCATCCATGATCTGCCGTCCTTCTACATATCCCGTCTATTCTAGAGAAATGAGTAGTGGAAGGAGAGGTTTAAGCATGTTCGCTATTACCTTTGAGATGAGCTTATAGATAACATTGCATAGCGCGATTGGTCTATATTTTTCAGGCTTGTTTGGTTCTTCACCTTTGGGAACCAATGCTATGAAGGCGGAATTGAGGGCAGGAAGAATCCAGTGCATGATTCTTGATTCCTCCACTAGTTCCCAAACCTCAGCTTTAATGAGCTCCCAAAATTCATGAAAGAAATTGGCTGTGAAGCCGTCAGGCCCAGGAGCCTTGCCATCTTTAAGTTGGGCCATGGCTTCTTCTACTTCCCTTAGTGACATAGGCTAAAGCAGTTTATTATTGTGATCCTCTGTTATGATTCGAGGAATGTGTTGCGTGATGGTTCTAATTGCCTCATCTCTGTTGCCTGTGGGCTCCCTGAGAATGTCCTGAAAGTAGCCTGTGAATTCCTTCTCCATATCTTCATGTGCTTCGATTCTTTCCCCTTGTTGAATTTTTATGAATGTAATGTTATTGTGCATTCGCCTTTGGATGGCAGTTTTATGGAATAATTTGGTGTTCTTCTCTCCCTCTTTTAGCCAGCTGATTCTGGATTTTTGACGCCAAAGAATTTCCTCTTGTTTCCTGCGCTATTAAATTTGATTCCAAAGGATTTGCTCCTGTTGTGTCTGTTCATCTGTTCTGCCTTCTAAAATGAAAGATTGTTGAAGTGCTTTCATTTGTTGTTCCAGTCTTTGGCGATTCTCCTGTATGTTGCCAAAATGTGTGCGATTCCAGACTTTCATGACTTGTTTTAAGTTTTTCAATTTTTGTTGGAATTGATACATTTTGGCCCCCTCTAGCGGTATATAAGATTTCCATGCCTCTCTTAACACTGTCTTGAAATTCGGATTTGTGAGCCAGAAGGCTTCCAATCGGAGGGGTCTATTGCTGCGAGTGCCTGGCCTGGACCATTGTAGAAAAATTGGCCAGTGATCGGATCCTTCTTGGGGTATGATGGAAGCGTTGAAGTCCCCTCCCAGGTGGATTACATTATCCAAGATGAGGAACCTATCGATAGAGGCTATGTGATGAATGCCTCGGCACTTATTAGTCCAAGTAAAAATTCCATTGGAGGTCGGAATATCCATGAGTTGAATGCTTTGAATGAATTCTTTGAGGCCATTGCTGTCACTGTCGAGCCTGATTCTGCCTCCTTTTTTCTCCTCCATAGATTTTATGATGTTGAAGTCTCCTCCGTCGATCCAGAGGGGAAACTGCCTGTTCTCATTTAGGATAGAGATTGTTTCTAGAAGATCTAGTTTTTGCTGAATAGTCTGCGGAAAATACACATTTGAGAGATGCCCATGTATGTTGGTGCCGATGAGGTGGAAGGACGCTTGGATAATATGATGGGTGGCATGGAAATCATATAGTGAAAGAGTCTGCGGTTCCACAGAATGACAAGTCCGCCTGAAGCCCCTGAGGTGTCAACTGAAATTGAGCGGCTACCTGCCCAGATCTTGTTTCGAATTCTTTCAATAGCTACGTTGCTGCTTTTTGTCTCTTGAAGAAAAAATATGGATGGTTTTTCTTGTTGAATCAGGTTTTTGATCATCCGATGTTTTGAGGGGCTGTTGAGTCCTCTCACATTCCAGGAGATGAGCTTCATGGAAACTGAGGTTTGGGTTTATAGAACTTTTTCAACTTAGGGAATCGCCCCGATTCCATAAGTATTTCTCCCACTATTATGGTTCTCTGTAGATCTGTCTTGCGTCCCCTTTTCTTGGTTTCTTTGAGCGTTTTTTTTCCATCCCAGGGGCTTCCTCCTTGTATACCCAGACTTTTATTATGCTGCACTTTGGTCAGGACTCCTTCAAGTCTGTCGATTTTCCAAGGGGGAATTGAGTTGTATTCTTTTTGTTTGCAGGCCGTTTCAAGTTTGAAGATATCAAGACCATCTAGGCTTACATGCTCCAAATCTTCCTCCATGATGATAGGGGGGCTCTGGTCTTCCTCATCTGCGTCTTCCTGAAGACTGAGAGCAAGAGCTGCATCTAGGTCCATGGCCGAGGCCTGCTGTTTAAAATCTAATACAGATTCCCCCTGGGAAGAGGGGAAAGGGCTGTGGTCTGAAACCATTTTAGAATTATTCAAAGGAGGGTTAGGTGTGTAGTGAGAAGAGACTGGATTTGAGGACTGCATGGGGGCTAAGGGGTTAAGGGAAGATGAAGGCATAGAAATATTCTCCAAGGGATCAGAGCTAGGTTGGTCCTGCGGATCTTGAGAAGCAAGCAAAGAGAATCTGTTCTGTGAATCTGATTTGATGGCATTATCAGGGATAGTCGGGCTTTTCTTGGCATGCCTATGGCGGTTAGGAACTTTGGTGAAACCTTCCGAGTCTTTATTGGTGTCATTGGAAGAGGCTTTAGACAGCGAGTTCAGAGGACAGTCTCGGAAGAGGTGGCCATGCTCATGACATTTGCGACAGCAAAAGGGGATATGCTCATAATCTAAAGGTTGTGTCCATTCAAAGTCATTGTGAAAGAGACTTACCGAGTCAGCTAAAGCCTTAGTCAGGTGCATCTGAATGCAGATCCTGGCGTACGAGGTGTATTTGCGGGTTTCTGTTTCCGCCGCAACTTTGATGGAGGTCCCAAGTTTGTTTCCAATGTCTACAAGCGTTTCTTCTTTCCAGTATTGTACTGGGAGGGAATACATTCGTATCCATACTGGAGCCCAGCTGAAATCTTCTTTATCAGGGTTAAACCTTGGCTTCCACTCCGTGAGATAAAGTCTCGAGGAGTTAAAGAAATATGGGCCGCCTTCAAATATCCGCGCTTTGTCCTCCATACAATGGAAGATGGCTGTGAAGAAACCTTTCGAGCCAAGCTGCAGGGTAACTTGTCCTTTGGGCTTCCATTTTGAGGCTATCCAGCCCTGCAATGCCTTTTCAGTAGGCCAGAATCCAAGAAACTTTCCTATTAGCGCATGATCCTGCATGTATTGGATCTCACCCGTTGATGCGATGACTTGGCAGATCAACCTTGATGCGTTCCGTAGCCTTTGGAATACAGGTGGCCGAGGTCGGCTTTGGCTGTGACGAAGAAGCTTTTTGGTGCGCCTCTTTTTCTATATTCACCGCATCATTCTGGGCTGTAGGTATCTCTTTTCCATGCGTTCTTTGTCCTCCCTGCTCAGCTTTAGGGACCGCGCCAGAAGGGGTTAGAGGTGTCGTGTGCTGTTCCGTGTTAGAGTTTGGAGTGTCAAGAGGAAGGGGGCGGAGCCCTCCCCTCCTGCAGGCTTTGCCATTGAAGGCTTTCACAAGGAGTCCGGCGGCGTGAGCTCGAGCCGTCAGAGGCGATCGGTGATTAGGGTTCTCAAAAGTGTTGCAGGCGGGATGATCGCTGCATCGGTTCAATTTTCTAACAACTATTCAACACTTAAACACCCATTCCTTTACTTTTTAATGGGCATAGATTGAATGTTTACAAAAGGCTAGTGTAAAATAAAGAGTTCGTTGACGGTATAAAAAAAAATGATGGTGGTGGATCACGTCTCAAATACTGCGTCATCAAGTCACTGATAAAAGAAAAGATATAAAAAAATAAGGAGATTGAGGTGAAAATCTCTGTGACGCACCTGTTTCCCACTATTGGGTTGAAAACCTCTTGAGGTGGCACAATGGTGTCAAAAAAAAAAGAGAAATAAAAAGATCTTTGGGTGAAAACCTCTGTTGAGTCGCCCAGGGAAAGCAGCTAGGATGAAAACCTCTTGGACACAAACTAGTTGTTTTCAAAAAATAAAATAAAAAATAAAAAGAGAAAATAAAAATCATGAAATATTGTTTGCAGGTCAGCAAGTTTGTTAGCCACACAAAAATGTTAAATATACATGCCATATGTTTCATCCTAGTAGTCCACATCATGTTGAATTCATCCTGACATCATGCTACCATTGTATCTACTCTGTCCAACCAAATCATGTCTTGTGTCCTCCATCATTTCATCCATGTGCTAAATTACATCTCCTAATATGGTGAAAGGGGGTTTAAGGCTTTGTTTTTTGTTCATTTTACCTCATAAGTTTTTTAGTCGAAAATGGAATTGTTTTGGAAACCAATGGAAACTTTCCTCTCTACCTAGTCTCACCTCCCTGGGAATATAAATTTCAGCTCTTTTGGATCCATTGTGGATGAAACACTAAGTTTATGTGTCCCACAAGACCCCTACCCACTAATCATCATTTCCTCAACTGTTGACTTTTAAAGTGCCACATCCTCCCACTGTTGCATTTGGCCATGTCGTCCTAATGCCTCATGACGCTGGTAATTTAAACTCATGCTTCTCTTCGAAACTTCTATGATTTATTCCAACTAGATTACATGTCTTGTGTGCTACCCACACCATCCTTCCTTCATTCTTATGATTTTTCCATGTGCATCCATGCGGCTAACCTTGCCAAATATCTATGTTCACTCAGCTATGCGGCCCCTAACCAAAATGATCAATTTTTTTACTTTTATCCTCAAAACATTTATCTGACATATCTTTTAATCTAGTAAGTCTATTTTGGACTTAAACATACCATTTGGAAGTTCTTTCTAAAATTAAAATGGCTCCAAATTTTGTCCTCCTTGAATAATCTAATTCACCACTATTGTTCACCAATTTACATGTAAATATAAGATATTTTCTACATGTTTGACATGCTTTGAACTATAACAACAATCATGATACAACCTTCAACATCAATGGCATATTCAAACATTTTCAACAAGCTTAGCCATTTAATGACAACACTTTTGACATCAATGACATGTTCAAACATTCTCAATGAGCTTAGTCATCTAGTGATAACACCTTTGACATCAATTAACACCTTTGACATGAGTGGCAAAACTTTCTATCAACTCAAAGTTGTGGTATATTTACATGTTGGAAACATTACGCATTTTGGTAGCATGCTCAATGTCTTGGAGACTTTATGGAGATTTAGTTAGGCCCCTTAGAGCTGAGATATTGTTTCACAACCAATCCATCTATTATTTCTCTCTCACTGGAGAATGGAGGATAATATATAGAAAACTATAATTATTTGGAGAGGTTGGTATATGAGTCTTGGTAGTGGATGGAAGCCTATACTCTATGTTAGTTATGACTTTGAATATTTAAATTTGGAAAATTGACGTGTCAGAGGTACCTTTCCTGGAATTAGATATTCTTTCAATATATTTTGATTGAGGGGTATATCTTGCTAAGTTGAAGCTCAATATTGTGAAGGTGTTGAAGGATTGATTTTGTTTTGTGGTATTTATATTTTCTACTTGAAGGATTGTTAGTCTGATTCCCCTACTACTTTTAGAAGTAGTGATTAATACTATGTGCCCTTTCCTCGAAGTTTTAGAATTTTTTTTAATTGTGAATTTTTGTTGATAAGTTGGTATTAGGTTTTGTATTCATTATTCAATATTTATAATCATGAAAAGATGTTAGATCCCTTGTTGGGCTTCATTTGGAAAAGAATTAGTATTGCAATTTTGCTTCTATAAGGATTTTCTCAACTGGTATGGGGGGATAATTGGAATTTATTATGGAAACAACCAACACCATATGGAATTGTGAGTCTCTTGTCACTCTTCACTCTATGTCGGTGTGGTCTTTGGGACAAATTTCTTCCATTTCTCTATAAATTCATAAAATGTGTTAGAAAAATATGTTTGGGGAGCGGGGTGATAAATACTTAGAGGAGAATTTCAATTAGTAGCAATAAGATCTTCTTCAAATGAATTTAAAAATAAATAAATTGTAATCCAATGTAATCGTGGCTATGGAAATGATGCTCGATCTCCAGTGAAAGTTTCATTATTTGGAGGATGAATTGGAGAACATCAAAGTGAAATTGGAAGAAGGGTTTCAGAAAGTGAACATGGCTAGTAGAACATTGAAAATAATATCCTTTAAGCCATCAAACACAACCTTAAAATAAATTACCAAGTCAACCAACAACAACAATGGAAGGCTCAATCTCATATCAACTAAATCCTGATTGTTTGGTGATGCTATAAGTTTCATTTTGTGTAGGGCACCATATTGCATGTGTATAAGTGGGAGAGTCTAGAATCATTTGTAAGAGGGATGATGTAAATAAATGGAATACAGTAGGATGGACTTGTATTCCCAGCCCATGTCCTTTGGACTTGAATAATAAATTTTACAAAATATGTAAATATGTTGTGTTAAAAACAATGACTTCAATACTTAATACCATTTTCAGTCATGTCGAAAAGAAATAAATTGATAGATAACTCAAAAAAAAATATATTGTAAATATTGAATTTTTATATGGTTATTAATTAAATTTTAATATGAATTTATGATGATTACTGATATGTATCGCATTTCTATATGTACATATACTCTTATTTTTAATCATCTGTTTATTATTTAAATTTATTAACTTGCTATATGTTTTTATACCAAGAGGCCCTCTCAAGCACTCCACAATTGAGATGTTGTAATGCCTTGTAAAATTTTTGACTTAGTCAGAGCACATGAACATAAAATAAAAATTATAATTATATTTATAATTAATTATAGTTAATAATTGGACCACCCTAGATCCATCTTAACTATAGATCCACCATGCATGAAGACAAATCAAATCTCGTTGCAGTCAAAAATAGGTTTGCATCTCAAGAGATTCAGTTCCTCATTACGCTTGGTAGATCCAAAGTTAGGATGGAGCTAGGACGTTTATTTATTTGTTCTGAAACATGAATCAATATTATTTTAATTTATTTAAATGTGATATGCATATTACGATTTTTTCCTAGAAAAAAATAGTTGTAATTTTATTAATAAAAATAGAAATACAATAAAATGAGTTAATCAATTCATTTGTTGTTTTTACTATTTTTATTTTTGTCAGGCTAGGCAGTAACTCCACAAAGCAAAAACTGTTTCATGTATTATTTCACAAGGTGGATCTTCATTATATACATGAGGGAGAGACTATTCAGTTCATCTCCCGATGACTGTTCATATTTCTAATTTACTTATTTACATAAATTCACCCAGTCACGGGGATTAGGTGTCAACATTCCCCCCCTTAATCTGAAGGGATGTTGGTGATTCCAAGCATCATTCTGAATCGTTCAACCTTTTCTCTTCCATGTGCTTTGGTGAAGACGTCTGCAATTTTCTCATTTGTGGAAAAATGACGGAGATGGTTTGTTTTGGCCTCACTATCAAATCCCTCAAACATCCCAGTAAGGATCCCAAAGTGACCATCTCCAAAGAGGCCATGTAGAACATGAATCTTCATATTTCTTCAGAAAGAATATTAAACTTGTAAAAATTATTCCACCCTCGACGGCGATTAGGTTGGACAACATTTATCTTATAGAACGAATTGAAAGCCTGCAAGAGTTTTCCTTGGTTGGCCAGTGGCATTTCCCTGAAATGGACAATGTCAAGATGAGAAAATGGTTACAGTCTCAATGGAAACCTTTGATTGGCTACATCCCCATCATAGCCAAATTGATGAAGGATTGGTACTGCTTCCATTTTCTAAGTGCCAGCGACTGGGAAGCAATTTAGACTCATCCATGGGTACATGGAAGGAGCTTCCTGGCACTTCACAGATGGTACATGGGCTGTAATCCACTGAAAAATACCCCCATAAACAATTTAATTTGGGTAAAACTCCCGGGTCTTCCCTTGGATTTGTGGTCAAAAGAAACTCTATATGAGATTGGAAATGTCGTGGGAAGATGTGTTTATGTGGATTCTAGATGTCTAGGGGAGAAAGACGAACATGTTGCGTGGGTTCTCATTGAGAAAGCCTATAGGGGTGGTTTTCCTAACCACATTGAAATATCATGGAAGGATTTTAAGATAAATCAAAAACTTGGAGCATAAGGGGCAGCCAAGCAAGTCAAGTAGGACTATTGTTAACTGCACGTTTTGGCAACCGAGTCCCTAAAGTTTAGGAGGACTGTTGGAGTCCTCAATTTGAATAAATAAGAAGGCTTAGGGCCTCATTTGGAGTTAGTCAGTTTGTAGTTCAATTTTAGTCAGTTTTTAGTTATATTGTACTTATATTTTAGTAAGTAGGTTAGCACATTAGTGCAGCTCTGTATCAGCACAGTTTCGAGCTGTTTCTTGTAGACAATTTTTGGGATGTAACTATTATTTCTTGATCAGTAAACATGAATCCAGATTTGCACCAGCTTTAATATTTCTTAGGAGGTTGTAGCTCTTAGGGTTGGGCCCAACCCAAGTTCCGAGTACCTCCTTTGTGTACTTTTATGTGCCTTTGCTACATTCTTAGAATAAAATCTATTATCTAGATAAAAATCTTGCTTTGTTACTTAGGTTGTTTTTGATTATTAAAATAGCTTTTCATGCTTCAGATTGATTTGATAGTTTGAGTATAGAAAAGATATTCAGAAAAGGGCATCAGGCAACCCTTGATCTCACCTCTCCCTCCTTGGTACCATGATTTGAGACCAAGGCATACTTGTTGCCACAAAAACATTGTTTCTGCCTCTTCATGCAATTGCTAGTGTTAGATTTTTAGTTAGACAAGTTGATACCAGTTATACTTGCATGTTTAGGATCTACTCTTGCTTGGTTTCCATATTTGTTTTACATGATTTGCTGCCAATAAACTTCTGTTCATCATGCATATGGTTTCTAGGTTGAATTAGGTCAAACTAGATAGATCTTTGGTTTTCCTAGCCTTCATTTGATCAATTTTGGAAAATAACGTGTAGAGCACCTATGATACCTTCTTGCCTACCCTTCCTCCATCAATACAACCTGATCCATCCCCTAACTCAAATTCTTTCCCTTCATTTGCCACATTTTCCCACTTTGCCCTAATTTCTACATTTTTGTGCAACCTTGCTACCTCCATCCTCAAAAAAATCCAATCGCTCCTTATCCTCATTCACCAGGTCCTAGACCCCTTAACATCCTTATCCAACCTCCATTTTCACTTTGCCACCATTTTTCCTCCATCAACCCTCCAAAATCCTCTTTTTGGAACATCTTGTAGAAGCTACAGAACATCCTGTAGAAGCTACAGTACATCCTGTAGAAGCTACAATACATCTTGTAGAACCCCTGTAGACTTCCTGTAGAAGCTCACGAAAATAGTTTCTTGAGATCCGACCACTGTGAAACTCTATGGAAGGTTTCTAGGGATGCCTTAGCACTCTTCTCACCTTCCCAACCTCCTGCAAGCATTTCCTTTCACCAATCAACCTCTGCACAGTGAAAAATAGTTAAAGCACATGCATAACAATTCTGACAACTTACTCAAAAATACAAAAAGATGTTTTTTTCTAGATTTTATTGTAGAAGTAGCTTAGTCACATGCATATTACCTTTCTAAAAGTCAATGGCATCCATTTCCACTGCTTTCATCTCTTTTCTTGCACCAGTAGGGTTAGTCGGTAAAACTAGGGTTTGCTAGGGTTTGCATTTCCTTTCAGCTTTCAGCTTCTTTCTGTAAGTAGACTAGCCTCTTTTGAGTTAGTTTTCATCCATCACAGTTAAAAGCTTCTTCTAAGATCTCATAGAAGTTGGCTTAAGCTCCTAGTGGACTTGTGCCAGTTGATCAAGTGACAGCCACGACAAGAGCTAGTACTTGTGCATATAGCACCGTCACTTCCAAGTTTGTTACGAACTACCACGTTGATAAAAGTAAAGAAGGGAGCCCTAGGAGTTGCAGCATTATTGCTTAAATACTGGACCCAACCAGTTATACATCTAGAATACTCCATGATGTTAGGTAGACCTTGGGTACTTTTCATTCAACATTCATTACTATAATCCCAAATTTGGACATTTCCTCCTTTGAGCAGTTCAAACCCATATCCTTATCCAAATTCACTTATAAAATCATCTTTAAAATCATTTCTCAAAGGATGAAATATATTCTTTGTGATAATAATTCCATAATGAATGTGGATTCCTAAGAGAGAGACAAACCCATGAAGCAATTGGCATCTCCCAATAAGGCCTTCATTCAATCCATACAAATCATTAAAAAATAATTGTTTCTTGAAGTATATGTCATCCTCGGTATTAGTTTTAGGATATCTTTCATTTAAAAGGAAGACTGCTTTAGTCCCTCTTGTCGCAAGACCCCATATGCCAGGAATTGTAGATTCGTTATGGTCCAGGGTTTCTCTTCTGAAATTTGTTTTCGTCATATCAAAGCCCTGTGCAGATATTTGTTTCAGGATAGGCTCCTGGTGGTGTGTGTATGAGTTTTGCTACTACTTCTTAGTCTGTCCAAATGTTTCATTCTTAAACATCTCCAAATGCATTTTAAATCTTTCGAATTTCTGAGAAAGAAGTAGAACAAGATCCTCTAAAGTATAACCACCTCCTTTGTTTATTTGCATGCAAATCCTGGATTGCATCCAGGTAGACTTTTGGATGTCCCCTAATTGAGACCAAGTGTCCATTCCGGAATGGTTTCTGATGTATAGTGTTTCCGGGAAGATTTTTTCGTTTCCTCTGAACTGTTTTCCACGTTCCTGGTTCTCACTTTCTTGCTCCTCGAGTTTTGGTTTCTGTCAAAGTTTTGAATGCTAAAGTTTATGGAGTACAATAAAGGTGTTTGTAGATCAGTCTTTGGAATTTGCGGAACATTAGTAGTAGTTTCTTAATCCAGTGCTGACTCAATTTACCCCATCTCCTCATAAATCTTGAGTTAAGGTAGGCCTTCCTTGGTATATGATCCCCATTTTGGAAAGGCTACGATTTAATTCCTGATCTACATGCTGTGAGTACATTTGTAAGGAAAATCTTCCTTTCCCCACGGGATCATATTTGCTGTGGGGATAACATTCAATAGTTTGGTCAGACCAATTAAAGGCAGGTTTTATTTCCAGACCCGCAATATCCTTTTAAAGGAAAACATAGTACAAAGGAGGCGGATATTTTTTGGTCTGAGGGTCAGTTGCATCTGTCACAGGGGGACTTGCCCTAACATCTTTGATAGTTGGAGGCTTGTAAGAATAAGGACGATAATTGACTGGGAAAGGAACTATTTTAGATCCCAAGATGCCTTGCTGTCAGTACTTTTGTCAGGAAAATCTACTTGTTTCCTGTCCAATACATTCCTCATTTTGGGTATTATATTCTGTAGCGGCCTGTCTCTTTATGGCATGAAATATTGCCTGTCCCGGAAAACCTTTTTTAAGGATTTGCACAATACACTGGGGGTGGGTTTCTATGGAATGGGGGTTTGACGCATCGGCCATGGAGGCCATGGTCAAAGCAACTGAGTTGGCCAAGTCTTGTAAGATTCTTGACATGTTGTCAACAGATTGGCAGTCCATGTTCACTGACATGATTGTCATTCCCTCAAAGCAAACAGATGACCTGGTGGGAAATCGCTGTCAAATCCCTCAAACATCCCGGGAAGGAACCCGAAGTGACCATCTCCAAAGAGGCCATGTAGAACATGAATCTTCATATTTCTTTAGAAAAAATATTAAACATGTAAAAACTATTCCACCCTCGGCGACGATTAGTTTGGACAAAATTTATCTTACAGAACGAATTGAAAGCCTGCAGGAGTTTGCCTTGGTTGGCCAGTGGCATTTCCCTGAAATGGATGATCCTAGGGTGAGGAAATGATTAGAGTCTCAATGGAAACCTTTGATTGGCTACATCCCCATCTTAGCCAAACTGATGAAGGAGTGGTACTGCTTCCATTTTCTGAGTGCCAGTGACCGGGAAGCAATTCAAACTCGTCCATTGGTCCATGGAAGGAGCTTCTTGGTGCTTCACAGATGCTACATGGGCTATAATCCACTAAAAAATACCCCCATAAACAATTTAATTTGGGTAAAACTCTCGGGTCTTCCCTTGGAGTTGTGGTCAAACGAAACTCCATATGAGATTGGAAATGCTGTGGGAAGATGTGTTTATGTGGATTCTAGATGTTTGGGGGAGAAAGACAAACATGTTGCATGGGTTCTCATTGAGAAAGCGTATAGGGCTGGTTTTCCCGACCACATTGAATATCATGGAAGGATTTTAAGATAAATCAAAGACTGGACTTTTGGGGAGTCCCTTTTAGGTGCATAGTATGCCACAAGACAAGACATGTCCATAAAAACTGTCCTCGTCGCCCTATGTCAAAAAACCAAATTTTTCATGGTAAACATTAATCGACAAAAAATAAAAGGGGGATGAGACCTTATTTTTCTGAAATGGAAAAAACATCCCCTATTATTAGGTCATATCCTTCGGATTTTGGCAATATACAGGGGATTCTTAATCCTGAAGGTGATTGCCAATTTTTTGCCTCCCCTAGTCAAAAATCTGCTCCTCAATTCCATATCTCTCCCTCTTCTAATACTCAGTTTCAAAGAAATATGCCTGAAAGCTTGAGTAGACCCCTTGGTTCTCCTGAAAAAGGGAATCCGTCCCTCTATTGCCCCCCCCCCCATGGATCCTATTGCTGACAAAGATCTCCCTGTACCCTCTCCAACTCCCAAATCTATCAACTCCTTCAAAGCAGACTCTCATATCACCTTAATCTCGTCTTACTCTCCCTCGTCAAAAAGTGGACTGACTCAATCTCTGAAAGGTAAAGAACCTATGGTCTCGGTAATCCCTCTAAATTCCCCTATCTCATCCCTGCCAAGCTTGATTGGTAATGACTTGGACTACCTCCTTAGCAAGAAATCCCTTGAGCTCAATCCCCTAAGCATTCATAAATCGGGGAAGCCATCCTCCCCGCAAATCAGTCCAAATTCTGCAAAAAATGTCACAGTAAGAAGGAAAAATAATAGGGGTAGCAGGCACTTTAGAGGAAGGGGGGATGGTGTTGGCAGAGGAGTTCGAAATTTTTCTTTAGTTGATGTGCCTATCATTTATATGACAAAAGATCAGCCTCTTAGAGAAAGTGTGGCCATGAAGCCTTCGAAATGAACTTCATCCTATCCATGAATATAAGGGGGTTGGGGGCTGGCCAAAAATTTTTAGCCCTCAAGAATCCTTTCTTTGCAAATCAACCCAAAATCATTTTGATACAAGAAACCATGCACAACACTCCTGTATCCATCTCATATTTCAAAAAAATGCTACCTACTTGGCATATGGTCGCTGTGGAAGCAAATGGTCAATCTGGGGGCCTAGCAGTGTTATGGGACCCCAAATGGATCAAAGCAAAAGCATATAAATGCTTCGTTGGTATTCTCATTTCGACATCCATTAGAGGGAAAGACTCGCCAATAAATATTTTAAGCATGTATGCTCCTTACAAAAACAGGATAAATTTCTGAGAGAAATTTTTTGCTTTAGAAATTGTTGATATTGAGTACTTGATGATTGTAGGGGATCTAAATGTTACGCTAAGCATTGATGAAATATGGGGAAGTAATCGAAAAAAATATCCCCTTGCTGACTGTATCAGATATGCGCTACTGCACAGAAATTTGGTGGACATAAATCTACACAAAATGAAGCCAACATGGGACAATGGAAGAAATTAAGAAGCATATGTAGCAAAAAGACTTGATCGGTTCATTCTACATGAAAGTATAATTGACATACTAGGTATTCCCTTTACCTCAATAGGAAATGACTATATATCAGATCACAGACCGATTTTCCTTGGATGGAGAGAAAAAGGATTTAGAAAAGGGTACCCTTTTAAATTTAACTGAATATGCTTGGAAGATTTTGATTTTAATGAAGCCATAAGTAATCAATGGAAGCAATTATCATCAAGAGAAAAAATGCATCCTTTTTTAACTTTCAAAGGAAAGATGGAGTCCATTTGGAAATTTGTAAAAGACCGGTAGTAGAAGAAAAGACAGCAAAACATAGTAGCCCTTTGGGAAATTCAGAAGGAACTGGATAGTGTCTCTGATAATTTAGCTGCTCATAGTATCCCTTTCAACATGAGATGTTGTATGAGGGAGTTGCAAAGGAGAAAGTGCAAAATCTTAGAACACGAAGAGGCATCATGGAGATTAAAAAGCAAGGAAATTTGGTTAAAGGAAGGAGACAGAAACTCAAGAACACCGCTATCTCCCATATTGTTTATCCTGGCAATGAACACCTTAAGCCTCCACATCAATAAGGAAGTAAGTGAAAATAGGTGTCATCCTCTGAGGATTTGCAGGAACATTTTCATATCGCATAATCTCTTCGTTGATGATATTCTTATTTTCGGAATGTTGTGCAGGCTCACGTGGTCATGCCTATATGAGATCCTAAAAAAATTTCAAAGGACCACTGGCTTACAAATAAATGAATCAAATTCTGCTCTTTTACATCATGATGGCAATTGAGAACTAATAAAGTGGATATCCTCTCTCTTTGGCATTGAGGCATGGTCCATCGATCATGGAATGAAATATTTGGGATTCTAGTTAAAAGCAAAGGGATACTCCAAATTGGATTGGCAGTGGATAATAGAAAGATACTACAAAAAGATTTCAGTATGGGAATACAAATGCCTTTCAATGGTAGGAAGAGTCATTCTGGCTCAATTAGTCCTCACACAACTCGCAGTATATTGGGCGCATTTGTTTTTTCTTCTAGCAAGCATTATCCAGAAAATGAACAAGATAACAACAAATTTTATTTGTGGTGGCTAGGCTGAGAAAAGGAAATATCATTTGTCAAAGCTATCATCAATCTCACTATAGAAAAATCTGGGAGGATGGAGTCTGCTGGACCTAAGGAGCTTTGGAAAGGCCCTTTTAGGCAAATCCCTTTGGAGAGGGATTTTCGGGGAGAGACCATGGAGTAATACCATAAAAAAGAGGTATATGGGTGGTAAGGATCTTTCATATTGGTTCAGAATGGGAAGGATTGCATCCATTTATGAATCTGCAATATGGCTAAGCTTCCGTAAGATAGAAGGGTTATTCTTAAAGAATTTGATCTAGAGTTTCCAATCTGGCAGCAAATTCTCATTGGTCTGGATACTTTTTTGAGAGGACAAGATGATATAATCTTGCCAAAGGCTCTCCTTAAATTTTTTCACAGGAAAGGCTATTTCACCTAGGACAAACTCATTGCAGAATGGAATGGCCCCCTCCCTATCTTGATAGGAGATGGAAAAATGGGGATTCCTGGAAATGTGGCAAAGTAATGGAAAATTGTAGAAGTTTGTCTGAAAAATTGTGGAATATATCGTTCTTTAGATGTCGATGTCCTAACATGGAAAGATATAAAAGGGGTATCCCAGGTTCGAGTAAAGGATATTTACTTAAAGCTGATAACCTCGGGAAATGCCATCCCTAGCTCTTTTTTCCTTTATCTTTCTGGAAATCAGGTTGCCTGTCCAAATCTATTTTTTTCTCTTGGCTAGTATTCCATAACAAAAATTTATCTTCGGAAAACTTAAGAAAGAGGGGCTAGTAGGGCCCGGGTCTTTGCCCCATGTGCAGAACTGAGGAAGAAACAAATTGTCACATGTTCCTCCTCTGTATGAAATTGCAGCAGTTATGGAAAGCACTGGAAATTCATTATGGTTTCCCTCATGCTTCTCACACCTCTATTCAAGAGGCTTTTATATGGTGGAGCAGGTAAAGGGAGTCTTGGAGGCCGATTTTCATCATCACTTTATGGTGCATATGGAGATGGAGAAACAACAATATTTTTAATGATTGTAAGGAACCTTTGATGGGAATCATCCAAATCATATCTTCTTTTTTTGAATCCATAGCTGAAAAGCCTCCAAAGGAGAAGCGATCAATTCCTGTCTTGGATGATCTATGTTGTGACAGTTTCCCGAGAGCATTCTTTGATGGAGTGGCACAAAATTATTCATGTGGTTGTGGAATCCACATCACCTTGGATGAAAATACTCAGTATTTTATTTCATGGAATGGAGGAAAAGGATCCAGCTGCAAAGCAGAGGCGATGGCTGTTACGAGGCTCCTCTCCTTTTGTATTTTCTTTAGCATCCAGTCTGTTTTACTTTTTGGGGATTCCAAAGTAATGGTTGATTTCGTTCGGGGGAAAATCCACATTCACAATCCTCACCTGGCGGGTTGGATGAATAGGATAGTTTTTCTTTGGGAAAGGATGGAAGGATGTTCCATACAACATGTTTACAGGTTTTAGAACAAGATGGTAGACAATTTATCAAAGGAAGGTCTAGTATCGTCTCTAGGTATATGGTATATGGAGGTAATTTCAGATGACCAGGTGTTCTCTATCACAAATTTTTCCTTAGCTAATGCTTTCTGAGTTTGTCAGGTACATTTTGTTTATGCCTCTTTTTGTCCCTGCAGTCCTCATTATGATTTTGTCTCTTGCTTTTTTGGAATTTCCATTCTACGATGCTTCCTGCATGGAGGATCTCAGTAGTCCAATGTTTGTATGTTTCAAAATATTATCTCTGCGACTTTCTATATCAAAGACATGGTTGTCAATTTACAAGATCATCAAACTTATGTGTTTTTTGGGGATTATTTCCTCTTTCTCATTTTCAGTTTGTATCGGATTGCCCACTAGTCCGGTCTCTCTTCATATACAGTTTTCCATATGGCAAATGTATTTTGATCATTATACTCCTTATATAATATATTTATGCTTTTTTGTTCCTGAAAAAAAGAATCAGATAGATTGACATAAAATTAGTATTGGTTCATTTGTGATTAGTTATCAACTTGTTTCTTGCATTGTGAGTTCTATATCCACCTCTTTTTTATTCATATTAATTTATCAACTTCAACTTTTTTTAATGTAGAGAGAGGTCTTAGACAAGGGTTTCCTCTCTCTTGCCTTCTCATCCACCTAGTAGATAAGGGCATCAAATTTCATATAAGGGAAGATTTTAATGGATTTTAATGAAAGGTGATTCCATCATTCATACCTCTTCTATATCCCACATTATTTTTTGTTGTTGACATTATTGTTTTCTGTAAAGGGAATATTCAAACAATTAAGCATTTGAGGGACCTTTCTACATCCCATAATTCCAATAATATGTGTATTAATAGGAAGAAATATTCCATGTTTTTGTGGAGTTTTTCCAATCTAGACACATTGTACTTAGCGAGTTTTATTTTTTTAATTACCATGGATATCAACTCTAGGTTCAAATATCTAGGGATTTATTTGAAGTCAAACAATTTCTAGAAGAATGTGTTTCTTTCTTTAGGTATTTGTAGAAATTGAAAGGAAAAATAATGCTTCACATCATGAACTCAAGTGGGCAAGTTGGTATTGGCTATAATAATCCTTAGAGAAATAATATTTTACTACATCTCTCTAGACCTAGTTCTAAAAGGAAACCTTGGGAAACTTTGCCAAGTATCATTCACATTTCTTTGGGAAATTTTTGAGGAAAAATACCAATTGCTCTTGCCTCTTGGAAAAATTCGGCTAACCTAAACTTGTTACGGGTTTAGGGGTTTCAAAAAAAACCAATTATTCTTACCTCTTGGAAAACGTTCACAAGAGTGCTTGGAAACTCATCCAGGGAGGTATCTTATGTGCATAGCTAACAAGTTATAAGTGTTTCATGCTTATGTCTACCATGAATTGGATTCTAGAAAAAGAGAATAAATCTAAAAATGGATCTATAATTTAGAAAGATGTTATTCTAGCCTTCATTGAAGAGATCATTGAGTTGATTGTCATAATCAATGTTTCATCCCTCCAAAAATCATCCATTGTCTTTTTAAATATGGATTCTAGATTCTAAATTAAGTAATTAGACATGAATATATCATGGGGCACAACCATTGGCTTCATAAAAGGTACAAAGAAAATTGATGGTGGAATTTTCTTTATTTGGGACTCATATATATTAGATACATAAGAAAAAATCATTTTCCATCCCATATATGATGTGGGTCAACTTATTCTATCTCCAAAACCATCTAGTGGTTATGCTAAAAAATTGCATTTGTAACTCTTTCCTAAGAGCTTAACCTTTAGCTAATACCATGGTGGGGAAATGACATAGAATACAAATACATTTTGAACTAGTTGGGAACTTGAAGAGTCTATATAATCTATTCATGCTCAATAATAATGTAGATATTCATGTTCAACAATTTCTAGAAGATAACCAATTATTCTGACCTCCTGGAAAACATTGGCAAGAGTGTTTGGAGACTCATCCATGAAGGTATCTTATGCCCATAGATAAAAAGTTATAATTGGTTATTGCTTATATGTACAATGAATTAGATTCTAGAAGAAGAGAATAACTATAAAAATGACCAAATGATTTGGAAAGACACTTTTCAATCCTTCCTCCTCATCAGTAGATGGTTGATTTGTAATATCAGTAGATGGTTGATTTGTAATATTCGGAATGTCAGCTCCGCGGCTCCATCTGGCAGATTCAAAGTCATAAATGTCAACACTCTTCATCAAACTTGTATCAGATGGACGGATTCTCCCTATGGGAAGTAGCTTCCGATTCACAGCCACGCACTGACACCATACTTGTATTCCATTAGTCTGGGGATCATCAATTGGAGGTAACCTTTCCCAGGTGCCCTTCACGGGGTCGTATATGGTTACTACGAAAACGGGATTCATATCTCTTTCATTCATATCATTTTGAATCAAGCAAACCAGATGCTCGCTCGTCCCACATTTCTTCCTATCAGCATAGAACGTAGGGCTACGGACCATAGCCTCCCAGCTGTTGCACACAGTTTTCAGCGTATCGTGTGATGTGTAAGGTACTTTTAGCAAACACTGCCGAACGAAATCCTTTGGAACACTGCCGAACGACATCCTTTTAAATAAATTAAATATTTTATTTTACCTAATATATTTTTTGTTTTATTATCATTGCATGCCAATTTATTATCAATGTTTTATATTTAGAGTTTTTAATTTGAGGTTGTGTATTTCATTTATTGTTTATTAATTATAATATTGGGATGAAAAAATATTCATAATATAAAATGTGGATTCGAATTTTTTCAATAATAATAACAAAACTAACTACGAGCATGAGAGCATCTTGATTGTAAAACAATCAAATTGGTGTAAGAAAGCCCTTTGATTGTGGCAAGGTTAATTGGTTCATTAGAGCCCCTTGTTTGTGGGACAAGGGACCAATCTCTCCATAACAATTTGAGTGATAAAGTATATTGAGGTGTAAGAACTCTACTTCCCTAACAATTTGAGTGATAAAATATATTCAGGTGTACCAACTCTACCTCCCTTTGGCCAAGAACCTATGAGGCTATATATATGTACAAAGAGTGGAAGGAACCAATCTCTCTATGAGAATTTGAGTGATATAGTATATTGAGGTGTATTAACTCTACCTCCCTTTGGAGCACCACCTATGAGGCTATAAATAAGTACAAAGAGTGGACAAGTTAGAAATCCTTCAATATAGGTCATTGATGGGTATTAATTGTTTTAGAGCCAATTAGTTATAGTTTTCCAAATTGTCACAAAAGTAAAATAATAGAGAGGAACATAGAAATGAATGAGTATCCTTAAAGAGAAAGAAGTGTAACACCTTTCTTATGTTGTGTAGGGCAATGGAAGGGAGTGCCATGGCTTCCTCATCAATAAAGGATATGCTTATAGTGGTCTATAGTGAGTGGATCATCTAAACCATCACAAAATGAGTTGCTTGGAGTGAGATTTCCCCCCATAAGGGTGACTACTTCGAGAGCCACCCTCTCAACTCCGTGGTGTTCCAACTTGAATGAATCCCCTTGCTCATGTATCTATACAACTTCTTCTTCTAATTATCCTTTATACATATGATGATGTCATCCCACATTAGTTCTCCTAAAAAAATTTAGATGCTTCAAGCATGGTATGCCAACTACTATCTCATACATCTTATAATAGAAATGCACTTACATACTAGCACACTATACTTTCACATACATGGTACTATGATATCTTGGCTTATATAGTTCCCTTTACCTTCTCTAATATGGTTTCATGTATGATTTTCTTGCTTCCACGTGGTGTTACTGTTTCATATGTGTGCTTTAGATGTGGTGAGCATTCCATGAAATATAAACCGAGAGCTACCCTCCAAGCTATTTGGTGTTCCAACTTAAGAGGCATTAAGCACTTTATATGCAATTCATATATATCTTTTTCTCAATCCATAATAATCTGTGAAACAATTGTCTTCCTCATCAAGTGAGAAGAGTGGTTACCCCAATCAATAGTCATTTAAAGTGGCCTACCTTGCTAGGAGGAGAGCATACAAGAATCACAGTGAAGGGTTCAATAATAAAGCCATGGGAAGTAAAGGAAATAAATCTATAAGAATGGAAATGCGAGAACATATATGTGTAGGGATTCAACATGTACCAGTGGCAATGAGATAACTACCATATGTTGCAAGGAAATCAATACTACTCTAATGTAGCACATAAGTAAATCAAATTACACAACAAAGCACTAATAAGACAATATGTGATCATGTAGGAAAAATTGTAAATGTTGTAGCCTTTTCTTGGATTCTTCGTTAGTCCTTAATGATGCTAAATTCATTTGTAACACACCCGCCAAAACTAGAACCCAACAAACGTTAGACCAATTGTTCACTATGATGACCCAACTTGGAAGGTACGATTATGGGAATGGGATCTAAAATTTCCAACCTTTTCCAACTTTCTCAAAACTTCAAATAGACAACACCATTACATTGGCCATAGGTCAACCTACCTTAGGTCGGGGCGAATCTCACCACAAGTCCAGTCCTTTTAGCCAACCTCTTGACCTTTGACCTAACCAACGTGTTAACTAAAAATTTCAATTTTAAGTCAATTTTTTCCCTTTTTCCAACACTTTGACAACACTATAATTCTTCTAACGTTTCAAGATTTTCAAGCACTGCTACTAGCATCTAATGGCCAATAAATCCATAACTTTTTATGAACACACTTGGGAAACAATCAATCATAAGGATAGAACCAAATCAATAACACTTTGAGTGCATTTCTTTCCAAAAGTATAGAGAGATAAGAAAGCTCATTAGCATAGTAGAAAAACCTACTTTCTTTAGATTGAGAGCCTTACCATTTGAGAAAATAAGTGAACAAGTATCAAAATATGGTGCATGTCTAATAAAATGCATGAATGTGGTTAAAATGAGTCCTTCTCCTCAATTCTCAATGGACTAATTGGTATAAAAAAACCCTACTAAAACTTATGCAAGAATTCAAACATGTAATCAGAACAAATTATATTTCATTCACCACTATTGTCCAACACTAATTATGTAATCCCATTAGCTGGTACCATTCTTCCATAGTTAAGTGAATACCTACAATGGGGGTGTTATTTTAAGACCATTCATATGATGAATCATTCATTCACATCCTCATGTGGATTGTATTTAGTCATTTTCACATAGAAACATGCATAGTAGTAGTAAGAGGTTGTAATCAAACAAAATCATGTCACTGCAATAAGAAAATATTCCATGTTGGTTACTACATGAGCATAACCAATACAACCACATGTTATTCCAATACCTTTTTAAAACTCCGACATTATATTAGTCAATCCTATAGACAATAAATACACAAACCATGTCCCATGCATTTATAACCGCATTTAAGACTAGAAATTGTAAACACATATTCATTATTATTAAAAATACATGAGAAACAATTATCTTGAACTTTTTTGGGAAACAAAGTCTCCAAAAATGACTCTCCACCCAACCACTAACAACTACAACCAAACTCTCACTTATAGTTGTCACCCCTTAGCTAGATTCTAGAGGCCAAGGGACCTTTTAATTATGGATCAAATACAACCACTAGTTGAACTATGGACTCTATAGATTCTTCCATCTCCACCCACCAGCTGAGTTGTCATCCAATGATGACTAGAAGTTGAAACTATTACTATCCACTCTCAAGGATGCAGCTTTGCGCTTGTTCTTGGTCTACCTGGGGATAGCACCACAACTTGGGCTCAGATGTAGCAAGCCTTCAACAACAAGTATCGATACTACTGTAGGTATAAAGACACTAAAGAGTAAATTTTTAGGACGACCTTTTGGCATTATGAATACTTATAGGATTATGAAAAAAGGTTCCAACTTAGCTAGAAAAGGGCTAGGTGCACACTTGACCGTAACTCATTGAAGCTAGTCCTGCTTAGAGGAGTCAGGGAAGATTTCTTGGATATCCTAAACTTGTTGGCAGGCGGAGATATCTACCAGTTACCCTATAAGGATATCAAGGATACCTTTAGAAACCATTCTAGGGCTGCTAAGAAAAAGGGTAGGCGTAGTCAACCTATGGTCAGTCAATCCTCTTCCAAATAATCCATCAAGGGTGAAATTGGAAACATGCTCGAGGATTTCAAGAGTGAGATGATGTAATCCCTTGCCATACAAATGGACACTATGCACATTAATAGAAAGGAGGAGGAAGCCAAGAGAGCCTTAGCCATTTTCTGCCCTAGATGCACTAGGAGGCACCGTAGGAATGAATTTCCATCGAATTCAACTGAAATCTTCTTAGTCTGTGAAGAAAACTACTCCACGGAGAAATTCCCTTCTCTCTTTAGACTAAAATCTGTATATCAAGGAGCTAAAGGGCTAACTTAACATCTCCGCTACATAAACCAAAGGAGACCTCATGTGCCTAGGCCATACTAGCAGGGCATGCAAGGGTCATGCCATGTATATTACAACCCCAACCAGACCACATCCATACCTTCTTGGGGGACCCCTCCTCATCCTTCCTGGTCTACCCCTCCTTGATCCTGTGCCCCTCAATATCATTCCTAGCTAGCCAGCCAGTCATTTCAACCATATGCTTCACCACAACCTCAATGGAATGCACTGCCCCAGGGGTGGAGACCCATATACAACAATTCTCCAGCTTTATTTCCTTCACCAACTGCTCAACCACAAATTTTACACTCTGCTACACCTAAACAAGCCCAGATGCCTGCCTAGCCAAATACGAACCTGAGCAATAGATAGACCCAAAAAATACATAGTGGAGAGACCTCCTATCATGATTATGTTGCGAAGATTCAAGAAATCAACCTAAGATCTACGAGAGTACTCCTGGACAACTCACCTCTACCTCCACCTATGGAGGTTGAGGAAGAAAGACAGGGAATCATGACTAAAGCATATCCACCACCCTTTCTTGAGAGATTAACCCAACCACTCCAGCCTACCCCAGAAGAGACTCATCTTGTGCGAGAATTGAAAAATCTGTGTCAAAATTCCACTTCTCCAAGCTATTAAAGATGTACATATTTACTACAAGTTTATTAAGGGGAATTTCTTCAAGCATCCAGGGAGGCAAAGAAGAGATACCCCTACCATTAATGTCATTGAACAACTATCTGACTTAATGTTGGGGCAGGTAATCTGTCCAAAGTCTTTGGACCCTGGAAGACCTATAGTAGATGTGCACATCAATGGCCCCATTGTCCCACACACTTTGATCGATCTTGGGACTGCCATTAATGTGATGACCAAGGAATACATGCTCAAGCTCAACCTCAAGGGTTCATTAAGAAAGACCACAACAATTCTACAACTTACAGACTGCTCCACAGTGACCCCTGAGGGGATTGTGGAGGATGTGATGGTCTCCATTGACTCTTGGGAATACTCTGCAGGTTGCCTAGTTACCCAGCCTAAGGCTAAGCTTACTAGTTACCCTCTCATCCTTGCGAGGCCCTGGTTGGCCACTGTCGATGCCTACATTAGTTGTAGGGCTAAAACTATGACTATTATGAATCGGCATATGTCCAAGTAGTTACTCCTATACCCTCCTGCTTAGCGATCTCTAGAACTTGACTTACCTTTTGGGCTAGAAGATGAGGAAGAAGATGAAGTTTGTTCCGCCAAACTCTATACCTTATAAACATCCATGGGAGGGGGAAACCAGATAAAGATGATTTGATTAAACACATACTCCAAAGCCCAACTCCGAGTACATTGTCCTTAGAAGAAGTAGTAAAGGAAACCCATAACAACCATCAGTTTGATCTATGCTTAGCCGATTTCCACCCTATCTGTGTGAAAACCATCGAATTCGCCCTCGAGGGAAATTTTAAAATCAACCCATATCTTTCTGATCACCAAGAATAAAAATTGTGTAACATGCTAAAGGAACATCTCATTGCCTTTGCTTAGAGTTACAAAGAAATGAAGGGAGTTCACGGATCGCTGTGTACTCACCACATTTATATCAAGTAAGGTTGCAAAGGAGGGTGAATCCAACTCTAAAAGATATATTCAAAGAAGAACTGCAAAAGATGCTAGATGTAGGATTCATTTACCCTTTCTCAAACAGTGAGTGGGTCTCTCCTTTGGTTTGTGTTCCAAAGAAAAATGGTAAGTGGAGGATTTGTGTCGATTATAAAGATTTAAACAGAGCCACAAAGAAGGAGCATTTCCCTCTACCTTTCATCGACCAAGTGCTAGATGGCCTCGCAGGGAAAGAGTTTTTCTCTTTCCTAGATGGATTTAGTGGGTAAAATCAAATCCAGATCAGCTTGGAAGACGATGATAAAACCACCTTCACTTGTCCTTGGGGTACTTTCGCTATACGGTCCTTTCTTTTGGCCAATACAATGCTCCTTCCACTTTCCAGAGAGTAGTCCTATATATCTTTCTTCAGTTAGTCCATGATGCAATAGAGATCTATATGGGTGAGTTTACACCTTATGTATGTGATTTCTAGGAGGCTCTGTCCAACTTAGGTAAGGTGCTGAAAAAATGCATTGAAATGAACCTATCTCTTAGTCCCGAAAAAAGTGACCTCTTGATGACTATAGGGACCGTGCTAGGTCATTCAATATCCCAGCAAGGACTGCAGGTGGACCCAAAAAAAATAGCTATCATCCAAAGGGTCCCACCTGCACAAAAGAAGAGAGATGTCAGAATTTTCCTATGGTTAGCTGGATAATATCGAAGGTTTATAAAAGACTTTAGCAAGTTAGCTTCTCCTTTATTTGGGTTGTTGGCCAAGGAATTTGAGTTTGTATCATGAAAAAGTTGTAAAGAGACCCTAGAAAACCCTGAAGGACAAGTTAACCACTGCACCGATTCTCTGAGGCCCAAATTGGGCCCTTCCTTTTCATATACATGTTTATGCCTCACAAAAAGACATAGGAGAAACTCTAGGACAAACATATGAAAAATGGGCTTATGCTATTTATTTTATGAGTAACAATCTGTCAAAGGCCGAACTGAACAACACAGTGACCGAAAAGGAGCTCCTGGCTATTGTGCATTCATTGAACAAATTCAGGCATTACATTACAGGTTACCAAACTTTTGTACATACTTACCATGTTTCAATCAAATATTTAATGAATAAACTTGATGTGAATGCCCTAATTATTATATGGTTACTTTTATTACAATAATTTGATCTAACTATTTTACATAAGCCTAGCAAGGAAAATGTTGTTGCAGATTTTTTGATTAGATTAACTTTTCCTACATGTGAGGAAGGAAGGGTTGATGATAAATTACTGAATGAACACTTTTTTTCCATTTCAACTCTCTCACCTTGGTTTCCTGACATAGCAAATTATTTGGTATCTGCACAGTTTCCACCGAATTTGTCTTGGAAAGAGAAAGGAAAGATTCTGAGGAAGAGTGCCCCATTCACTTGGATTGGGGAAAACCTCTTCAAACTAGTCCCGGATCAAATTCTGAGAAAATGTGTCACGGAGGAGGACTTCTTTGACATCCTTCTGACCTGTGATGATGGGCGTTGTTGAGGTCACTTTGCAGAAAAGAGGACAACATTCAAGGTGTTACAAGCCAATTATTATTGGCCCAGTTTCCATCAAGATGTGGAAATATATACCAGTCAGCGTAATCGATGCCAAATGATGGGAAATCCTACTCCAAGGGATGAAATGCCTCTTCAACCTCAAGTGACTTTCGAGCCATTTGAAAAGTGGGACATGGATTTCTTTGGACCTATTGACCCTCCTTCCAAGCAAAAGCAGTATATCATTGTGTGCACTGACTATATGACTAAGTGGGATGAAACCAACGAAATAACGACATTAATAGAGGAGAAGGTGTTTTAGTTCTTAAGGGAGAATGTATTTTACATGTTTGGGTAACCTAAAGAATTGGTCACTGACCAAGGCAGACAATTTACCTCCAAAATGATTGAAGACTTATTGAGTAGCACAAGATCAAGCATAGAACTTGGACTCCCCATCACCCACAAGCTAATTGGCAAGTGGAGGTGACCAACAAAGCATTTGAGGGAATTCTAACCAAAGTAGTTAGCAGCAGCAAGAAAAATTGGGCATATAGACTAGTTGAGGCCACATGGGCCTAAAATACAACCTGGAAGACCACCATTAGGTTCACACCCTATGAGTTGGTCTATGGGAAAAGGGCCCTGTTGTCCATTGAATTCGAGTACAATACATTGAGGATTGTAGTTGAACTAGATCTAGATCTAAGGAGTGCACAAAAAGAGAGATTTCTCCAGTTGAATGGGTTAGATGAGTTTAGAATGCAGGCCCTCCTACACATAGAGGTAACTCAAATTTAGAGGAAGATATGGCATGACAAGAACATCAAAGACAAGCAATTTCAAGAAGGTGATTGGGCTTTATTATATGGTTCTAGATATAAAGACTTTAAGGGCAAGTTAAGGAATATATGGTTAGAGACTTATGTTATATGGAAATGTCATGATAATGGTTTAGTGCATATCATAGCCATAGATGCAGAGGGCATTGTCCCTTGAGCTGGTGGTGGGTTTTCCTGATTTACTTCCGCCTGACCTCTGAGATTATCACAGTGCTCGACAGTAACAGATACAATGAAAGTGGAGTTGACAAGTGTGCAGGGTATCCAATACCTTACTCTGGGGTGCGCTTCATGTCCACATTCTATTATGCTTCTGCTCCTAGGCCCTCTGCCACGTCCCGTTGTTATGCCATGGAGGCGATGCTGCTCAGATGTAACTTCGATGGAGGATGAAGGAGAAATGGGGCCAGTCCTCTGAGCGGTAGCCCGACCGCGAGAGCCTCCTCGTCGACTGCTCATTCTAAGACGCTCTCTCCTCATTGCTAAATTCAGAGGATGAACCAGCTTGAAGAAACCCGGAGAGGAGAAATTAACCAAGACGGGGGCCGCAGAATTTGGCTTACAATGCTTGCAAACCACTCTCAAGCTTGGGACAATACCTGAGTTGGGCACAGAGCAAGAATGTCCCTGTACAATCCCCCACATCACCGAGGAGTGCTCCAACGTTGTAGTGGAGTGCCCAACAACTTCAAATGAATGCGTAAATGTAACAGAGGCTCCCGGAATATGAAGCGCCATCGCACAAGTTACCAGGAGGCCAATTAAGGAGGACAAGACCAGTAATAATACCCGCATTGAAGTTCCTGCATGTGCCCATTTGAAACATTCTGTAGGTTCACCACGTGATGTATATATAATTCCTAAAATCTAGTCTAAGATGATAAGCAAACACTTTATCTTCTTTCAACAATGAAAATCCTAGCTACTAAAGGGAAGAAAGTCAAGAATTTTTCTTCACAGAGCACAGAGCACACGCTAAATGCACATCAAGCCAAGCAATAAAAATGCAAATGCACATTCATGTATTTGTTTTTCAACTCTCTTAATGTGTGAATGATGTTAAGAAAGCTATGTGTAAAATTGAATTACCTTTAAAGCGACACTACTCAACAAAATTCTTTTCCAAAACGAAGTGAAAGCAAGAGAGACACTTTGTGATTTTGAAATGGAAATTGCTTTTCGACACTTTAAAACTAATAATTCAAATCCTATGCAACAGTAACTGTATAATCGACTATCCGGAACAATGGGATTGTTTTCTAAAACTGAAAACGACAGCTACGACACTTTCAGATCTAGAGATGACAACTCAACTATGCTACTTTTTGCAAAAGAGAACTAAAAATGACGCACAATACATAAAAACATTTATAGTTCTTTGCACTAAGGAGGTTGAATAATGCAAGAGAAGGGGGTTTTTACAGAAGTACACTGACTATAGACAGCAAATCTCTTGAATAAGACTGAAAACAATGAGAAAAATCCACAGTCGGAGGGTAAAGTTAACCCTCCCTAACCATCGCACCTATTACACAGTAAACTCAGTATGCAGCGCACCTACTGGACTCGGGAAGTGCGATGCATACAGACTGCATTGAAGGCAGGGTGCGATGGTAGCAGTGCGAGACTTTGAACGGGACTTCACTCATAGTTTGCAATCTAGTTCAGGTGTTTAGGCTGCATAAGTAAAGCAGTGTATGTAAAACACAGGGGTGATCTAAGAGGTTACTAGAGCCACCACTCAAGGCAATTAGATTGCTTGCAGATCTATTTTTTAATTCATAAACAAAACACGGAGATAGACTGAAGCACCATTGATCTACTTTGCATTTGTATGATAAATGCAGTTCGAAGGCTAGCTGGCTTGACTTCAAGTTCTGTCTGTATGTTTATAAAAGAAACAAGGATAGATAGGCTAACAAGTAATCTAGTCGCTCCCCACGGCATTTTGTTATCCGGGAATAGTGTCCACTTGGATGCTACTATTCCCACTAAGATGGGTGGCTATATTAGAAACAAACAATCAAAGTCTATTATTGTTCCCTTTTATGAAAATAGACGAGAGGAGGACCAAGAAGACCAACTTGAGTCTTGAGCTTGATTTCCTCTCCTTCTTGATAGAGCTTCGCCACTTCTTCTTGTCTACCCATCTTCAAAAGAACCTGTAGAATCACGGCAACATACTACTATGCAAGAAACAAGAATCTAAATTCATAAATAATACAGGATCAGATGTGTATTAAACATATACATGCATATATAAACAAGTAAACAAGAATATGGAAGGAAACAAGAATAGCTTTATTCAGATGAAAAGTAGCAAGAAGATTACAACCATGTGCTCTGACCCAGCATCATCCTCCAGCTAAGAAGCCCTTCTTCACCTCAAGCAAAGCTAGATCACCCAACACTGTGAATGTACACCAGAATACCAAAAACACTTCTCTATAAGATACAAAATTCCAGCCGCTGGATCTCTGTGATGAGGGATCCATATATAGATGATTACAGAGAGGTGAGTCTTCTTCTAGGATCTTGATTAGTGTCCTCTCTCTGATAGTTCTTGCTTCCACTTGGAGAATGATGATCTCTTACTCATCCCTGGTCGAAAATGGAGAGGCAAGTGTCAGAAGGGAAGCTTCTAGAAGATTCCATGATCTTCCACCTCGCATTTCTGTCCCTGCCATTTGTCCATTCCCGAACATCGCACCCTACAGAGGAGAAAATCAGTATGCATCATACCCTTTGCAATTGGAAGGTGATATGCAAAACATCCCCTGCATTGAGCTTTCAGTATGGTCCAGTTTTGACCATTTATGAGCAGTTTTCAGTGGAGAACTTCTGGGAGATGATGTAATCAGTTGACCTTGTTTCTTTAGTCAGTGAAGCAACACTTTTAGGGACTTAGGAGCCCTCAGTTTATGGACATTTATGATTGGGGTTGAAGTGCCCAAAAATTTCTATAACGCTTAGTCCAGTTAGTAAATTAGTATACATTATTTCACTGATAGGTGCTTTACAACTTGTTATGGTGGAGATGTTGTCATGTCCATAAATGAGTGAAATCATTTAAATATCAAGATGTTGTCGTATTCATAAAATCAAAGTTAGATCTAATAATAATGATAATAACAACCACTCAAATAAAAAAAAAAAAAGAATTTTTGACACCTAATCCTTGTGACTAGGCGAATTTATCTAAATGAATAAATTAGAAATATGAACAATCATTGGGAGATGAACTAAATATTCTCTCCCTCATGTATATAATGAAGATCTACCTTGTGGAATAATACACGAATCAGTTTTTGCTTTGTGGAGTTATTGCCTCGCTTGACATGGTATCAGTTGTAACTCCCTTCAATGTTGTAAGTTCCCAAAATAGTTGTAAGTTCCCAAAATAGTTGTAACTCCCTTCAATGTTGTTGCTGTGGGTTGTATGTTGGTCTGTCATATGCATTTTTATTTCTGAACGTTGACCCTATCTGTCATATAAATTTTTATTTCTGAATGCTGGCCCTGTCTGTCATATGCATTTTTATTTCTGAATGCTGGCCCTTTCTGTCATATGCGTTTTTATTTCTGAATGCTGGCCCTGAACGTTGCCTAAAGGCGCAATTGTCAGCTATTCAAACCAAGTCTACCGGGATTCGCAGTACATGAAGATATTCTAAAGTTTGAAAACTAAGTGCCATTGTTTGTGGCCAAATTCTTGATTGCCCATTTTTTTTCATTGTTTGTTCTTCCATGTCTTCATTGCACACTAAATACTCTCATTCCACCGCCCAACGAGTGAGACAGCTTTGACTACACCCGATTTTCAACAAAACAACACGCATATATGCGATTGGAGCATGTGCATTACCAATCGTATTCTCAAAATATGTGATATAATCTTCAAAGTCAGCACTTATAATTTACTCCAGATTGATCCCACAAAGCATAACCAAAATCCTGGCCGATGGCATTTCCCTGAAATGGACAATACCAGGATGAGAAAATGGTTAGAGTCTCAATGGAAACCTTTGATTGGCTACATCCCCATCATATCCAAACTGATGAAGGAGTCGTACTGCTTCCATTTTCTAGTGCCAGCGACTGGGAAGCAAATCAGACTCGTCCATGGGTACATGGAAGGAGCTTCCTAGCACTTCACAGATGGTACATGGGCTATAATCCACTGAAAAATACCCCCATAAACAATTTAATTTGGGTAAAACTCCTGGGTCCTCCCTTGGAGTTGTGGTCAAAAGAAACTCTATATGAGATTGGAAATGCTTTGGGAAGATGTGTTTATCTGGATTCTTGATGTCTGGGGGAGAAAGACAAACGTGTTTCCTGGGTTCTCATTGAGAAAGCCTATAGGGTGGTTTTCCCAACCACATTGAAATATCATGGAAGGATTTTAAGATGAATCAAACACTAGACTTTTGGGGATTCCCTTTCAAGTGCTCAGTATGCCACAAGATTGGTCATCTCCGTAAAAATTGTCCTTGTTGCCCTGTGTCAAAAAACCGAATTTTTCATGGTAAACATCAATCTAAAAAAAATAAAAGGGGGACGAGACCTTTTTCTGAAATGGAAAAAACCTCCCTTGTTATTAGTTCATCTCCTTCAGATTTTGGCAATCTACAGGGGAAATGACATAGAATACAAATACATTTTGAACTAGTTGGGATCTTGAAGATTCTATATAATGTATTCATGCTCAATAATAATGTATATATTAATGTTTAACAATTTATAAAAGATAACCAATTATTCTGACCTCCTAGAAAACATTGGCAAGAGTGTTTGGAGACTCATCCATGAATGTATCTTATGCCCATAGATAAAAGGTTATAATTGTATCTTTCTTATATGTACAATGAATTAGATTCTAGAATAAGAGAATAACTATAAAAATCACCAAATAATTTGGAAAGACGTTATTCAATCCTTCCTCCTCATGAGTAGATGGTTGATTTGTAATATTTGGGATAAGTATCAAGGTTTGATTTGAAGGAACCATTGGGTTGAGTGCCATAATCAATGTTTCTTCTCAACAAAAATCAAGAAACCATTGGGTTGAGTGCCATAATCAATGTTTTCTCCCTGCAAAAATCATCCATTGTCTTTATAGAGATGGATTCTACATTCTAAATTAAGTAATGAGACATGAGTATATCTTAGGGCACAACCATTAGGGTACATTGCATTAAGTAGTTCATCAAGATCTCATTAGGACCTACATTGTGGCAATAATTACATCCTCTTACATTAACTATTAGGGACACATATGTCAACCTTTCATTTATGACTAGACATTCATTATCATTCCTTATTGTTTTCTATTTTGATTATGTTGTTTTTTAGTAGGGGATACGACCAAAGATGTAATGTGGCATTGAATAAAAAATATCCATTCTAACTAATTTCTAACTCCACTAATCATTATGGGATAAAGAATATTCAAAATGATAATAAAATAAATATATATTAAAAGGATACTATTTAATTCTAATAACTTACTTTTACAAAAATAAAAAAATTTAAACAAAATTAATCAAAAAAGGAAAAGGAACCTAGAGAATATTTCTTTAAAATAGGCAATGTCTAATATAAACTTGAACCCCACACACCACAGAATTGGACGAAGAATATTCAAAATGATGGTAAAATAAATATATATTAAAAAGATAATATTTAATTCTATTAACTTACATTTACAAAAATATAAAAAATTTAAACAAAATTAATCAAAAAAGGAAAGGGAACCTAGAGAATATTTCCTTAAACTGGGGAATTTCTAATATAGACTTGAACCCCACGACAAAAGAAGATGCTTGATTAAAAAACTATTGATGGCACATCATTTCACATCAAAGTCTTAAGCTAGTCGTTACAAGTCTGTGCATCTCAATATTACATTCAAATCTCCACGGTTGCTGCAGATATTATTAACTTCCCACCATCAGCGGTAACTTCAGTGAACTCCCTGGTT
>APFE030212107.1:47763-80815 GCA_000404065.3 Pinus taeda | reverse complement strand
TTTTTTTTTTTTTTTTTTGGGCAAATGCTAAACTAATTATATTAAGAAAATTGAAAAAATATGTACAAGAGGACTTAGCCTCTGAGAGTGATTAAACAGCTCTCTGTCAAGTTTTTCAACACAAAATCTGTCCTGCTTAGTAGGAAGGACCTGATAGCAACACTTAAGCTGTGCAAGACAGTAATAGACGATTACATGAAAGCTATCCCCAAAAGAACATTTCCAAGCTAGAGATTTATACATTATAGGCTTGGAATTTTGCCAAAAACAATAGCATATTCAAAAAAGAGCAGAGCATAGGTGCCTGCATGTCTAGAAAGGTCGCTAGCCGGAGATCACGTTGCCATGGTTGCTGAACACAGGGAGCCGCTCCCGAACAGAGCACTTGTTGCGAAAACATATAAAAAAAAAACAGAGGCATAATCCCCAGACCCGGAGTCTCAGACCTTACCCGCCTTGCCTTGAATGTCAGTTGAGTTTTTGGAGCCTTCCGCCTGGTCCTCTGCATCCCGATGCTCAGCCTCCCATTCTGCTGCTTCCCGTTCCGGATCTGGCTCCCAAGTCACCTCCATGCCATCCGGGATGTCCTCAGGACGATGAATTCCTGGCAGGAGCTTTAGGTATAGGATATTGCCAAAGACACGGTCCGGCTCCTTGCCCTTCCTTGGAGCTTCCATTGCCTGGGGCTTCTCCAACGATTGCTGAGCCATTTTAGTAACATCCATATCCATTATGCTGCCAATTTCTTTGAGGACCTCGTTCTGCTCTTCTGAGTGAACACCAGTACTATCCTCTTCAAGCCTGCTCTGAGAGGAGGGGAGGTATGAACTGTCGTCCTTGCCCCTGCTCTGAGAGGAGTTATTCGAACTGGGTTCCTTTTCCTCTGATACCTCCTTCCCGCTGTCTTCCTCTTCGTCTTCTTCAGATAAGACAACTGTAATCAGCGCTGAGACAACGGGCCTGTTGGTTCGGCGTTGGTATTTAAACTTGACCGTTTGCACAGTGTTGCTAATGTCATTCCCAGAATCCTCAGACCCAAGAGAGCTTGGCGAGGCACAAGCAAGCGGGGAGACACGCCGCGGGCTTTGAACTCCCCTGCCTCCAGATTGTCCCCTCTGTCCGTAATTCCGCCCACGGCGGGGCGTGGCGCGGCGCGTTGCCGAGGAGCCATCTTCAGCTTATGATGCTCCGTAGCCTTCAACAGCTGACCCTTAGCCTCGAGCTCTTCCTTATTCACCTCAGACTTGGGGAATTTAAATTTTCTTGCTGCCGAGAGATGCAGTGTCTGGAAGGAGCGGTCTAACTGGTTAACCCCGACTACAATCTTCCCTCGATGCCTAGAATAGTTCTTCGTCCCTGCATAGAGCCTGGGTTTGCGCAGAGGCCTACCCAATCCAGCAACCTCCTCCTTCCTCACCAGACAGACATTCTCGTGCACAATTGGGTTGCAATTCCGCGCCTGTACAGACAGGCAATCCTCCACGAACATTCTGGTGTTCATACTGCTGGACCCTTTGTTAATTCCTTGGGACAGCGATCAGCGTAAATGGCATTGAATGCCATTCAATGCTGCCTTAATGAACTTCATTGCACAGCTCCAAGGCGCCGGCTCGCGGAGCTCTCCTCGTGGCAGGCACATGGCCTCCATCTGTCAAGTTGGCACCCGCATCCGGGTTTCATGATTATCATTGTTCGTTACATATTGGGAAAATTGTTCTCAATAACTTGTTTTGTTACTTAATCTACGGTTAATTGAACATAAAGGCACTGGTCTATAGTTGTTTCTATCTCGTGGTCGTGTCTTGGTTACATTAGCATTTAATCTATTCATCTAAGTTAATCAAGATTCGTTTACTTTCGTTAAAGTTGCCTATCATTAAAATCTCCTAGAGTCTGTTTTTCACAGGTTATTTCATCCAATTACCTAGGGACTACCCCCCTTGACTTGTCTAGGAGAGAGTCTAAACAGAGTGAGTAAGGATTTAAGAGTGACAACCCTTACTCTGAGCATTGTCGTGGTGCCTAGATACTTTGTGTGACAACAACACCCATCGATGTTTGGGCCAAAACCGTGGAGCATTTTGGACATGTGATGGATGGAGATGATAGGGGATGGCGAGGAGAATCCAACGCTTCGAGAATCATCGAAATCTGAGATGTCCTTGATGAGATATGAATTTTTGAAGTTGACAATGAATTTCTGGACAGTCAAGTCATGTAGGCTTGGAATGGTTAAGTCCAAAAGACATGTCTATTGGGTAATTCGATGAGCCCTTCTAAGGTGTATAAATAGAAGGTGATTGAGGTTGATTCTACACATCCACAAGAGCACAATTCATAGCTAAAACACATCTGAAGTTGAGCCGCAGGGTCTAGGAGCTAAGCAAGGAGAAACAGGACTGAGTTTTTTGGGTGATTTGATGACTGTTTGCTAGGCCAAGTGCAGGGACAAGGAGGCCGCAACTTCAAGAAGGAAATTTGGGCAGTTTTGGTGATGCATTAGGGTTGTTCTAGCCTCTGTTTGAGGGCCGTAGAAGTTCTATTCATCTATAGGGAGGCCGAGCTCATTTAGGGCAGCCTAATGAGGGCCATATCACTTGTTTAGAAGGACAGACCACCCAGATCAAGAAGGGAGAGCAAGCCGCAGCTGTTTGAGGGTAGTTTGAGGTGATTGGAAGGGAGAAAAAGTCAGCCTAATCTACCATAGTATAACTCCAAATTTGAGGTGTATTGGTGTTGTTTTAAAGTTGAATTGTTGCTAGGTGGAAGGTTGTCCTAGTGTGGAAAGATTTGTTGCAGCCCATGGTAGTCAATTGGGAGGCTTGTCTTGCTGGTTGAAAGCCTCTTTTAGGAGTAGATCCTACAATGATCGTATTGGACATCATTGGACTGGTGAAGGGCAGCGTGTTGGTAGCTCAAAGTAGCCATTGACAAGCAGTCATAAAGAGAGCTTGACAACTGAAGGTTGGGTGAAGATTGAAGCCTAATGTGCAGTACATTGATGGACTATGTTGATTTTTTGCCATATACTAGCTCAAAAGGTGATTTCCCAGTGGATCGTTTGGGTGTTACACGGTTAGCCCACAGAGCAAACTTCAGTTGGGAGTCCCAGTTCCTTTGATTTTCAGTGATGGTCTTCTTTAGAACCCTCACCACAGTTTTATTAGAAGACTTAGCCAAGCCATTCCCTTGAGGATAGTATGAAGTGGAGTGTCTAATAATGATATTGAATTTATGGCAAAGTTGGTGAACTTGGCAGATTTGAAGACCTGTGCATTATCAGAAAAATTTAGGGTTTGGGGTTTTAGTATTAATCCCTCGGGTTTATTATTCCTTTGGGTTTATAATATCAATCCCTTGGGTTTATTATTCCCTTAGGTTTATAATATCAATCATGGTCAACCATTGTAAACCATGGTCAATCATGGGGTTTTAATATTAATCCCTTGGGTTCATAATATCATTCCCTTGGGTTTATTATTAACTTGGTTTTATAATATCAATCATGGTAAACCATGGTCAACCATAACCAACCATGGTCAACCAGGGTTGCGAGGGAGCGCTCCCCCCTCTCGCTCCCGCTCCCAATTCACGCTTCGAGCAGGAGCGGCTCGAGAGCGCGCTCCTTAAAAAAAATGCTCCCTGCCTTTTCCGGAGCGTTTAGCCCTTTTTGCAATTTTTTTTTTCTGCAATAATGTTCCAAATGCAATTTTTTTCAAAGAAAAAAATAAGTTTTGAGTGGGACAACTTAATGATCAAGCTTATGCCCCTATTATTGATATGCAATTCATGGTAATGTTAAATTCTTAAAGTAAAAGTGACATTCTCCTTAATCCTCATTTTCAACCTTTTATTTAAATTTTTAACATTACCATGAAATGATTCAGGATGTTTGAGAGTGGTTCCGACCTTATTGGATTTCATATGGAGAAAGTAGAATTTTAGATTTCATTCAAAATCCAACAGACTTATCAGTTTTTCAAGATTTCAGGATTGGGGGATTGCAACATTTCCATTGAATTTTCTCATGTATTAGGGTATGAAACTCATATTTAATCAAGAGCACCAATCCCTATATGTACCTTGATGTTGGTGAAATTGGTTGTCGAACTCCTCTATCATGACCCTCCTAAAAATGTACGCATCACTCAAACAAAATCTTGACTTGACATGCTATGCTTTTTCTATCTTATGTTAATGCTTAGAGGGTGATATTGATGACAAAGATCCCCATACAGATCCAGAGGTGATGACAAAGATACCTCTGGATATTAATGCCTAGAGGGTGATATTAATGACAAAGATCCTGATTTTCCAACAAGACTAAAAAATTAGACATTTCTTGTGGTGGCAAGAGGCCCGGGCATAAGCAATAGATAATAGATTTACTTGTCTTTCCTAGTTTCTAGTAGTTTTTATAACTATTGACTCTTTCATATTTATTATGATATTTTTCTAAACAATATATGACAATTTAAGTTTGAAGTTTGAAGTTGGCAATTATAACTCATTAGTAATGAATTATGAATATGATGCTTCATGAAAGTTGAAAGTTGTTCCATTTCATTTTATAACATTTAATTTCATGTTAGATATTATTTGTTGTAATGGCTACACTTAGCTTACAAGTACAACTTTGGTGATCAATGATGATAAATGTTATATATTGAATTTTGAAAGCTCGAAACTTTAAGATTGATGAATCATGAGACTCAATATGTTGTATGGTACTATGTTACTAACTTGTGGACGTGGTTGATGAAGATTATAACTTCTAGATGATTGTTGTTATATGGTTCAGTCTATGTTTTTTTTTTGTTATATATATATCTAATTCATCATTCTACATGTTTTTGTTGACATATATGCATCAAAATATAAAAAAATATATATTATATAAAAAACGCTCCGAGATTCGCTCCCAAACTGGGAGCTTCTGAAAATGTCGCTGCCGCTCCCAAGTAACCTTGTGGTCAACCATGGTGATTGTTATTGAGGAGACCAATTGTCATGTTGGAATTCCCAAGTGCTGATTGAATTTTGACTTAGAATCATGAAGATAGATATTTGATATTCCTCTCTGTCAGGTGCAAGGCGAGAATTTTTTCAATAGATAATTCTTAGAATGATCCAAGTTGGAGCTTTGGATTCTTTAGGTGGTGGTTTTGTTGGTTGACCACTAACCATCTTCCTTTGAAACTAGTGGTTTATGGTTTATGACTAACCAATTTGTTGTGAATAATATGGTGGCTTTTGGATGACCACTAAGCAATTTGCTTTGAATAATGCAGTGGTTTCTGGATGACCATTAACCAATTTGCTTTGAATAATGTGGTGGTTTCAAGTTATAACTAACCTTCATTACTTCATTAATATATACCCTCCTTAAAGGTGTAGGAGGGTTTCTTTTTATTATTAGGTTAATAAAAAGGTAAACTAAAATAAAATTTATAAAATTAATAATATATTAATTATTATATGAAGGGATATAAGTGTCAATAAATAAGTGTAAATATTTAATATGCGGAGATGTATTATTGATATATTACCAATTGATAATTTCAAAGGACCACCCATGCTCGTGCGAGAATATCTTCATTTACAGTAGGAGTCATACTTCAATATATTTTGGGTTAATCTATGAAAGCACTGCATGCATAATGTATAATAATTAAACATATATAAGAAACCTATAAAAGAAACATAATGTATAATAAATAATTATTTATATTTTAAAATAAACAAACACACACACACACACACATATATATATATATATATTTGTAAGCAACTATAATAGTCAGATGTGTTCTAGCCCTGAAATTTTGTGGAGAGGCTAAAATACATGTATTCTCCAAAACCCAGAAATTGTTTCTGGAAATTCCACCTAGAGATGACTTAATTAAAATAATGAACTTTTTTTAATGATTCCCTAAGTCTAACTTAGGAAATCTGGTTAATTAAAGGGTATTAATTAAGTCATGCTGAAAATCTTCTAGAAGAAGACATGGATTGACTTCTAGTTAATCTTAGCCATCAATTATGTTTTAATCTTGGCCGTTGGTGCTCCAACAAGAGATTATAAGAAGAAGTCAATGGGTAGATGGAGAACACACTAGAGCGGATACTCAGTTGCTCAAGCCGATCGATTTTTTCAGTGGTTGAAGTTTGGCAAGAGAAAATCGAGTCAGAGAGCGAGTTGCAGGTGGGAGAAGAGGGCATTAGCATAGTTTGAGAGTGCAGGACGAATTTGGAGGAGGCAACACAGAGGAGGAATGCAGGTCAGCACAACAAAAAGGTTGATGCGGGGCCCACACAGTCACTGCGCCGAGAGTGATGCAGAAGGGCTAGCGAAAGAGGCAGGAGGTCCTCTTCGGGGTTAGAAAATTGTTGTGGAGTGTGAGAAATTCACCACTAAATTTCTTCCAGTGACTCTTCCTCTATTTTTTCTTGTATAGAAATTATTGTTGAAGATTAATAAAAGAAACCCTCATTTGTTGCACTGGTTTTCCCACATTGGATTTTTTCAGGGGACAATTGTCCAAAAATAACTGTCACTATGGTTATATATGTGCTAGTATTTTCCTTGTATTTATTTTCCGCAGAATTTTATTTGTGAAGGCTGCAGTGTATATATTTTGCTATTTTCCGTAGAAAACCGCAAATATTTTGTTTAAGTAATTTAACAAATAAAAGAAATATTATCAGTTACTGTAATAGGATTCGAGATCACTGAATTTTCACAGACTAGTGGATTGCTAGATTGGCAGATTGGAGCTCAGGTATTGGCTAGCCTAGAAGAGCATATTGGATCAACCCTTGTTCATTGTAGCAGAAGCGACTTGCAGCAGTGATAGGTGGCAACCCTCTTGGAGACTCTATGTGTTGTCCTTTGATGGACTAAGCGGCAGCTAGAGAGCAGAACGGAAGCGAAGGACCGATGGGACAAGATACGACATAGAGACTGCAACGAGATTGTCATTGTATTTTGTATTCTAGTACTTGTGGTTAATTGAGGGCCAATATCCCTTGTATGGGAGCCCTAGACAATTGTATTATATGTTGATTAATATAACAAAGTTGGGTTGAAAAATTTGTAAAATGTTGTCTATACTTCTGCGTGTGATTTACTGCTATTTATATTTTGCTGTGTAAAGTAGCTTTGTTGAGATTATTGGTTTGGTAGTGTCAGAGATTTTAAGATTTTGTCCTAGACCTAAGGTCGCGGAAATTCAACATGGTATCAGAGCGTGTTTGAGCTACTTTGGGAGACAATGAATCAAAGTGTTCACAACAAAATACAACTTAAGAGGGAGTTGGTCACATTGTAGGTGAAGGGCTCACTACAATGTCGAAGTTGCAGGCTGAGCTTTGGTATGAGGATAGGTTGAAGGGGTTGTGCAACTACAGTCCATGGAAGGAAAGAATCAAGTTGGTCTTGTAGGTCAATAGGATTTGGGAGTTCACTGAGAAAGCCATCAAGAAGCCAACTGACCCAAAGGAGCTGGAAGTGTATGAGGATTCAGATACGAGGGCGAGATTGGTCATCCTTGATGGTGTGAAGGATCCTCTAATACCTCATTTGTCTGAGAAGAAGACTGCACATGAAATGTGGATGGCTCTTCAGAATTTGTTCCATAATAAGAACGAGAACCGAGTACTAGTATTGGAGGATAAGTTGAAGTCGACCAAGATGGTACGGGGTGAAGGAGTGACTTCATATCTGACCAGGTTGTCTCAGGTCAAAGATGAGTTTGCTATCGTCAGTGTGACTATTTCAAATTCTGATATGGTGAGGATTGCTTTGAAAGGGTTCACTAAGGAATGGAAGCCCTTCATCAAGGGAATCGTTGCCAGAGAGAAGTTGCTAGACTGGAATAGGCTATGGGACAACTTCATTCAGGAAGAGTTGCGAGACGATGATCTTCATTTAAAGAAAAATGATTTCGATGATGACGTGGCACTTGCAGCACGAATGAAGGGTAAGTAGAAGAAGGACTTGATTAAGTCACATGTTTCAATTGTGGTGAGAAGGGTCATTTTTTGTCAAGATGTCCGATGAAAAAGATAGGAGACGACGAGAAGAAAGGGAAGCAAGTCGTTGGTGTTGCCACCTCTCTGAGATAGATGCTCTCATTAGGAGGTTGGAGGAGGAGGACTTTGCCATGATCTCTCATTTCTCGTAGGGTACTATCGATGAGGATGGATGGTACGTGGACAGTGGTGCGTTGAAACATATGACAGGGTCACAGGAGGTTTTTGAGACTCTAGCTGAATGGGACTCGAAGTTGCACATGGTGTTGGGCGACAAGAGTCAGAAGGAGATCTGAGGATCGAGATTTGTGCCATTCAAGATGGAGATAGGACGGGTGATGTGGGTCCAGGATGTATTGTTTGTACCAGGACTAAGATATAGTGTGATATCTGTCTCGATGAACAAGAAGAAGGGGTTTGAGGTCTTATTCCAGGATGGAAAGGCAAGAATTAGGCCTAGAGGCTCTAGCTCCGTAGTTATTGTGCTTGGAGTTAGAGAGCATGGTCTATACATGCTGACAGACAAGCCTGTGGATCATGGGAAGAAGAAGCAGGAGGACCAGGTGCAGGTGCAGGCTTCAAAAGGGCAGGTACAGGTTCCAGAGAAGAAGGGCCAAGTTCCATAGGCTTAGAGGGAGTCGAGTTTTAGCGGGAGCTTGCATATTCAGAGGGAGACTTTGCAACCCAATAAGAGCGCGTGGTTAGTGGGGAGCAAGGCTGCTCCTACAACTGCCAAGAAGGAATCATGGAGAGAATGGAAGACATTCTAGGAGAAGAAGAAGAAGCAGGACGCTTCTAGTGATAGCGACACTTCCGAGAGAGGTGTAGTTCATATTACAGGTGTTGCTGCAGTGGTAAGCACCGAGAGTTGGGCGAGTGTTGCGAGTAGTGATGATAACGATGAATTACTTCCTAGTCTTGGAAGTACCTCCCTCGCTAAGAGGGAGTGTTGATTTTTGAGTAGCTTGGGAGGTACTCCAAGCCCTAGGGTTCGGGGTTTGGATGTTGGAGCACCACAAAAGTCATTTGTGGGCTTGGAACCTAAGGTTGGGGTTTTGCACCCATCGATGTTTGGGCCAAAACCATGGAGCATATTGGACATGTGATGGATGGAGATGATAGAGAATGGCGAGGAGAATCTAATGCTTCGAGAATCATCGAAATCTGAGATGTCCTTGATGAGATATGAATTTTTGAAGTTGACAATGAATTTTTGCACAGTCAAGTCATGTAGGCTTGGAATGGTTAAGTCCAAAAGGCATGTCTATTGGGTAATTCGATGAGCCCTTCTAAGGTGAATAAATAGAAGGCGATTGAGGTTCATTCTACAGATCCACAAGAGCATAATTCATAGCTAAAACACATTTGAAGTTGAGTTGCAGGGTCTATGAGCCAAGCAAGGAGAAACAAAACCAAGTTTTTTTGGGTGATTTGATGATTGTTTGCTAGGCCGAGTGCAGGGACAAGGAGGCTGCAACTTCAAGAACGAAACCTGGGCAGTTTTGGTGATGCATTAGGGCTATTCGAACCGCTGTTTGAGGGCCACATAAGTTCTGTTCATCTATAGGGAGGCTGAGCTCATTTAGGGCAACCTAATGAGGGCCGTATCACTTGTTTAGAAGGATAGAGCAAGCCACAACTGTTTGAGGGCAGTTTGAGGTGATTGGAAGGGAGAAAAAGAGGTCTGTTTATGCCCTAACTAGTCAGCCTAATCTACAATAGTATAACTCCATATTTGAGGTATGTTGGTGGTGTTTTAAAGTTGAATTGGTTCTAGGTGGAAGGTTGTCTTACTGTGGATAGATTTGTTGCAGCCTGTGGGAGCCAATTGGGAGGTTTGTCTTGATGGTTGAAAGCCTCTTCTAGGAGCAGATCCTACAATTATTGTATTGGGCATCATTGGACTAGTGGAGGGCAGCATGTTGGTAGCCTAAAGTAGCCCTTGACAAGTGGTCATAAAGAGAGCTTGACAATTGAAGGTTGGGTGAAGATTGAAGCCTAATGTGCAATACATTGATGGACTAGTGGATTGCTAGATTGGTAGATTGGAGCTCAGGTATTGGCCAACCTACAAGAGCAGATTGGATTAGCCCGTGTTCATTGTAGCATAAGTGACTTGCAACAGTGATAGGTGGCAACCCTCCTGGAGACTCTATGTGTTGTTCTTTGATGGACTAAGGGGCAGCAGAGAGCAAAATGAAAGCGAAGGATCGGCAAGACGAGATACGTCATAGAGACTGCAACGAGATTGTCATTGTATCTTGTATTCTAGTACTTGTGGATAATTGAGGGCCATTATCCCTTGTATGGGATCCCTAGACAGTTGTATTATATGATGATTAATATAATGAAGTTGGGCTGAAAATTTGTAAAAAGTTGTCTATACTTGTGCATGTGTGATTTATTGCTATTTATATTCCGCTGTGCAAAGTAGCTTTGTTGAGATTCTTGGTTTAGTAGCGTTAGAGATTTTAAGATTCTGTCCTAGACCCAAGGTCGTGGAAATTCAACATGGATAAGAGGGATCTTGGGTACATTCCTTTTATAGGAATGGGTATATCTTCCCTAGTTGAGAGGAAGAGATAGACACACCATTCTTGTCTACATATTGTGAAGAAAGAATGGAGGATTTGGTAAGCATCTAAGGTTGGTTCTGATACTCTTTGAGGATGAGGTAGGGCATCCAAGACAAGAGTAGTCGAAGAGGAAATTCCTTGAGGATGTGTTATTCCAAGATAGAAATTGTCCTAAAAGGATATACCCTATGAACACTCGGGTGGGGTATGTGCCTTGAGAGACAATGATGATGGTGTCTGTCAGTGATTGGTCTCGCCAACATTGTGCTCTGATCTTGTGGAGAGATAGAGTTGTTAGTCAAGGCCTTGCTATATGACAATGCTGGTTGATATGATGAGATGCTCTGGCTTACCTATCAGACTCTTCTTATGAAAATTCTTCAGATTGAGAATGTCCAAGTACCTTATATGGATTATGAATACCTCCCTAGTTAAGAGGGATTGTTGAAATATGTAACTAGGTTCAGTCTTCATAATGACATATGTAATCATGATTTTATGTATTTAACAGAGAAAAATAAATTTATTAATGTTGTCCTTGAGGCATGGGTTTGATGCTCAAGGGAAATTTAGTTTTAGCTCAAGCACCCATTGAGTGCTTCCAAGTCAGTTGAGTCATTATCATGTATTGAAGACCCATTTGTGGATGTACATATTGTAAACAAAAATTATTTGAGTCAAATCTTGAGTCAAAGACCCTCCAAGACCTCATCATGGCGCAAAGAACCAGTTAACCTCTATGAGAAGACCAGTTGGCCTAAAGTTAGGAATTTGGCTTAGAGAAAGGCCTATATATAGGAGCACTCAGCTTCATTCAAGTACATGTGAAAATTCTATTACTGCAGCTACTGATTTATTTTTCCTACCTATTCCACAATAAGTTATTTATGAAATTATTTCAATAAACATTAAAATAAACACTGCTGCAGATATCACATCGTAATACAGAAACAAACATATGCACAGGCATTAACACATTGACACAAATATTTTGGGCAACAGTCCCTGGAAAAACCCAATGTGGGAAAACTAGTGCAACAAGGGAGGATTTTATTATTCAACAATTCTTCTGTACAATAGGGTGCCAAACTGGCTTACCCACAGAGAGAAATAATTCTCCAGCACTTCTCCCAATCCCAGCGTCAGCTCGCCTGACTTCTGCGTGGCTCTCAAACCCTCTACGTTAGCCTTGGGCCTCTCTGCGTCACTCACGCAGGCCCAACAAGTGACTGCGTAGTCTTCTGCTGCCTCTGCGTCTGCCTGAAAAGCCCCACATATGCCTCTCCTACCTTAGCGCTGATCTCCAGTGGCTGATCCCGCCTCTCTGCTCCATACTTGCTACCTCCTGACTGCTCACCAGACCACTGGTTCAATTTCTCAGCTAAGCCCACTCCAGAAATTAAACTCACTGGTCTCCCTCAATGTGTTCTCCAAGTGACCCTCAAGTCTCCTCTTATACTTTTCTCATTGACAAATCAACGACCGAGATTAAGTCCCTAATCAATGACTAAGATTAGCTCTGGCTTGATCCATGAATTTTGGACCATTCTAACACAATTTTATATTAATACGCATTAATATTTTATTTTCCCTAAGTTTAGACTTAGGGACTCCATTAAAAATATTAATTATTTTAATATCTCTCAAGCTGTTTAGAATCTGCCCAAACCCTTTTTGGGTATTGGAGATCTCATGTGCCCTAGCCTCTCCACCAATATTCATGGCTAGAGCACATCCGATGCTACCCCAAATCAACACTCCCCCTTAGCGAGGACGATGCTCTAGTAATACTCCTCACTGAGTATCACACTAATGCTAAGCCTCCTTGCCCAACATCCTCTGCACTGCTGCATCCTGTATTGCTGTCCATGGCTTTCCTACTGCCATTGCTGCATCTGTACGACAACTCCCTCTACATCCGTGCTGTTGCTGGTCCTTTCTCCCAACACTGCATCCGCACTGCAACTCCCTCTGCATCCTTGTAGTTATCACTCCCATTTTTGCTACTGAAACGAGTTCTTTACCATCCCCATTTTTTCCCTAAAGTAGTCAAATTTTGTCCTTCCAAGGGCCTTGGTGAGGATATCCGCCACTTGTTCTCTTGTAGGAGTGTAGCTCAACTGTACAACTCCTCGTTGGACACAGTCCCTGACAAAGTGACACCGGATATCAATATGCTTCGACCTATCATGAAACATTGGATTCTCAGAGAGCTTGATGCAACTCTGATTATCACACATGATCCTAGTCGCCTCCATATTCCTTTTGAATAGGTTCACAAGTAGTTTTCTAAGCCATATGGCCTCACACGAAGCTGTGCTTGCCACCATATATTCTGCTTCAGATGAGCTCAAAGCTACGAACTTCTGTTTCCTAATGCACCAGGAGGTCATTCTTGATCCATTGTTGAAACAATACCCAGAGGTACTTTTCCGATCCACTGAACTTTCGACCCAATCTACATCAGTAACTCCACTCAATTTGATATCCTTACTCTTGGTGTACAAGAGTCCATAATCAACTTTTCTCTATAAATACCTGAGAGCATGTTTGGCTGCTGCCCAGTGCGCCCTATTCGGTTCCACCATGAATTGACTGAGGGTGTTGAAAGAGTAGCAAATGGCTGGCCTGGTATTGACCAAATACATCAGGGACCTTATGAGCTGTCTGTATAGGGTGGGATCGACATCCTTGTCTTCTGATGCATCAATCTTCTTCCAGTTAGTGATCATTGGCGTAGCCATAGGTCTACAGTCCTCCATCTCAAATCTTTTCAGGATTTCTATAGCATACCTCCCTTGTCCAAAGAAGATTTCTCCCTTTTGCTGCCAAACTTCTAATCCTAGGAAGTAGTGCATTCGTCCCAAATCCTTCATATCGAATTCTGTGGCTAGATTCTTCTTGTAGTTCTCAATGAGTCTACATGATCCTGTCAAAAAGAGATCATCCACATACAATACTAAGATTAGCGGCTCGTTCTCTACAACCAGATAATAGAGATTAGGATCCGCGTCACTCTTGACAAACCCCATCTTCTGCAAGTAGCCATTTATTCAACCATACCATGCTCTCGGTCCCTGTTTCGGTCCTTGTTTCAGCCCATAGAAGGCTTTCTTCAATCTGCATACATGACACTTCATCTCATGAGTTTCAAAGCCCTCTGGTTGTTCAATGTATACCTCCTCTTCTATTACCCCATTTAGAAATGCCGTTTTGACATTCATCTGATGGATCTCCTATCCCATCTGGGCTGCAAGAGATATCACGGTCCTAATAGATGTATACTTGGCTACCAGGGCGAAGGTCTCCTCATAGTCAATCCCTTCCTTTTGAGCATACCCCTTAGCCACAAACCCGACCTTGTATTTCTCAACACTGCCGTCTGCAACGTATTTGATCTTGTAGATCCATCTTGAACCTACCACTGATCTGTCTTGAGGTCTTGGCACCACCTCCCAGACATCATTTACCATTATGGAGTTGTATTCCTCTACCATCGCATCCAGCCAAACCTGATGTTGAGCTGCCTCCTCGAAATTGGCAGACTCTCCATCCTGAGCTACTAATGCCTGATATCTGCCTGGTTGATTTTGCTCCCTCTTATTGTTTCTTGGTGCACCGATGAAGTCCTTTGCATTTCGCAAAATCTGACGAAGTTCCCTGCTAGTTCTTCCTCTGCCAGCGGGTGCTTCTGTTCACTCCTCCTCATCCTGAGAATCTTCTTGTCTTGAGGAAGAATTCTTTACATCTGTTGGTTGAAGAGGCTTAACCAACGACTCCTCTTTCGACTGCTCCTCGAAAGGCATCTCGCAAGATTTTCTGAAAGCCCTATCCTCCATGAACTTTACATCTCGTCGTACTACTACCTTCCTGCTCCCTGGAAGATAGATTTTGTATGCCTTAGCGTTCTCGCTATATCGTACCAGATATTCGTTTTCTGCAGTCTGATCCAGCTTCTTCCTCTTTTCTTCAGGTATGCGGCAATATGCTAGAGTCCCAAATATCCTGAAATGACTAACTTCAGGTGTCTTCCCTGTGAAGACTTTCTCTGGAGTAATCTTTCCCACTGACCGATGAGGAGTCTTGTTTGAACATAGACTGTTGTGTTGCATGCTTCTGCCCACAGGAATTTTGGCATATCCTGATCATACATCATGGCCCTAGTAGCTTCTATAATAGTCCTGTTTTTTCTTTCTGCTACTCCTTTCTGCTCTGAATTATATGGAGCTGTCCACTCCCTTCTGATGCCCTCCTTAGTGCAAAAACCAATGAAGTCCTGATCGTCTTATTCTCCACCATTAACTAAGCACAAAATTATTATTTTCTTCCCAGTCAGATTCTCCACTAGAGTCTTGAACTCCTTGAATTGATAGAAAACCTCATCCTTGGTTTTCAGAAAATAAATCCAAGTTTTCCTTGAGTGGTCATCAATGAAGGTAAGGAAATACTTGGCACCACTGAGAGCTTTGATGGGCATAGGTCCGCAGATATCAAAGTGTATCAATTCTAGTACACTCTTGGCCCTGTGTTTGCTCCTAGGAAATGTTGCCTTGGCATACTTTCCTAGAACACATCCCTTGCATACATCATTTCGTTCCATACTCAGATCCAGAACTCCTGTTACAGTGCTCCTGAGAATTCTCAGAGCTCCATGGTGCAAGTGACCCATTCTTCTGTGCCATAGTTCGTTCAAGTCCTTGTCTCCATGATTGCCTATTAGTGCCATTGGTGATTCTAGTTGCAATCTATACAACCGATTACTTTTGATCCCTATCTGCACTTTCTTTTTCCAGCTCGAGTGTTTGACATATACCTTCTCATTGATGAAGTAGACGTCATAGCCCTTGCCTTGTAGTTGCGACACGGAAAGTAAGTTCATCCCCAATCCTGGTACATGCAGTACATTTGTAGCACGAAACCATTCTCCCAATTCTGTTTGAAAAACTATGGTACCCTTCCCTACTGGAGTACACTTTGCCTTGTTCCCCATGGTGATCTAAAAGTTCATCTTCTCTTCTCAATATTCTGAGAAACACTCCTTGATTCCCGTCATATGCCACGAAGCTCCATTGTCTATATACCATACTTTTGATGATGCACTAGTCATACACGCCACTTCTTCTTCCAGCCTGGAAGCCAACATAAAGAAATCAAAATCTCCTTCCCTTGTGCAATCTTCTGAAAATCTGTGTGAGTCCCCTGACGTAGATGCCTTTGCATCGTGGTCTCGACCCATAACTAATTTTCCCTTTCTGTCTCTGATTACTTCCTCTGATACCATGTGAAAATTCTATCACTGCAGCAATTGATTTATTTTTCCTACTTATTCCACAACAAGTTATATATGAAATTACTTCAATAAACATTAAAATAAAACCTGTTGTAGATATCACACCCTAATACAGAAACAAACTTATGCATAAGCATTAACACATTGACACAGATATTTTGGACAACAGTCCTCGGAAAAACCCAATGTGGGAAAACCGGTGCAGCAAGGGAGGATTTTATTATTCAGCAATTCTTTTGTACAACATAGTGCCAAATTGGCTTACCCGCAAAGAGAAATAATTCTCTAGCACTTCTCCCAATCCCAACATCAGCTCGCCTAACTTCTGCGTGGCTCTCAAACCCTCTGCGTTAGCCCCTACTTGACTGCGCCAGCCTTGGGCTTTTCTGCGTCACTCAAGTACGCACAACAAGTGACTGCGTAGCCTTATGCTGCCTCTGCGTCTGCCTCTCCTGCCTCAACGTTGATCTCCAATGGCTGATCTTGTCTCTCTGCTCCGTACTTGCTGCCTCCTGACTATTCACCAGACCACTGGTTCAATTTCTCAGTTAACCCCGCTCCAGAAATTGAACTGACTGGTCTCCCTCAGTGTGTTCTCCAAGTGGCCCTCAAGCGTCCTCTTATACTTTTCTTGTTGAGAAATCAACGATTAAGATTAAGTCCCTAATCAATGGCTAAGATTAGATCTGGCTTGATCCATGACTTTTGGACCATTCTAACATAGTTTTATATTAATACACATTAATATTTTATTTTCCCTAAGTTTAGACTTAGGGACTTCATTAAAAATATTAATTATTTTAATATCTCCCAAACTGTTTAGAATCTGCCCAAACCCTTTCTGGGTATTGGAGATATCATGTGCCCTAGCCTCTCCACCAATTTTCATGGCTAGAGCACATCTGATGCTACCCCAAATCAATAGTACACACTCATCCAACAACAAAAGCCAAAAAAAATTTCTGCCAAAAGTGGAGATACCACCGGCCCTAGAAAGTGCTCTGATACCACTTGTTATGCTCTTGACTTGCGAGAAGATGCCAGAATACCAAATATATGAAGAAACACAACTCAAAGCACAGAACAAAATGACAAATAACAGCATGTATTTTATTATTCAAAGATGAAAGCAATGTTCACTTGCCTCTTCGAGGGGGCAACCTTCGATAGAGCAAGGCTCGATTACAAAATAAGACATGACGCTCCTCAATTGGAGTCTTTATCCTTTATATAGGATTCATACATGCAATACCATGAGTCAGTACCATGGTTCTCTTAATACCATCTATCTAATACCATGGCCTATTTGCAACTAACTGTGGTCCCTTTCTTTAAATGCGGGTCAACCACTTACAATTATTAATATGGGCTTTATTGACTCTTTAGTAACTATAACTATGACTCGACCCTATTACATAAATAAGGGGGTTAGGGTTGGACCCTAACAGTTGGGATCACTTGTATTTATAGACTTCCAAGAGTGTCCAATTTGCTTTAGGGCCGACTTGATCAACTATGCACATGTGGGTTTAAATTCAACAATACACTTTCCCTTGTCCAAATTGAATGCTTCAATAGTCAAAATTGGTCCTTTCGAAAAGAGGAATCTCATCCTATAGTTGGAATGTGTCACTGCACTGCCAAATTAACAACCAAAGATTCTAAAATGAGACACTGTGCTTCTTACCAGTGAAAACTTCTTTGGGTGTCTTGAAATCCAAAGCTTGATGAGGGCTTCTATTTTGAACATATACAACAGTGTTAGCAACTTCTCCCCACAAGAAATTCGGTAGACCTTGATCATAGCTTATGGCACCAGTGGCTTCCATAATAGTTTGATTCTGTCTTTCAACAACACCATTTTGCTCTAGAGTATATGGAACAAGTGTCTCCCTCTTAATTCCCACCTCTCTGCAAAAGTTATTGAATTCATTAGATTCATATTCGGTTCTATTGTCAGTGCTCAATATTTTGATGTTCTCTCCGGTTTGATTCTCCACCAATGCTTTCAAATAACAGAACCACTTGAACACTTCATCCTTTGTTTTCAAGAAATAAATCCATGTTTTGCGTGAGAAGTCATCTACAAAAATTGCATAGTATGTGTATCCTCCTAATGAAGTTACGGCCAAGGCACCAAACATGTTAGAATGGATCAATTGAAGAATATCAATTGTCTTGCTTTCACTAGAAGGGAATGATCCCTTCATATGTTTCCCAGTTGCATAACCTTGACAGACTCCTTCATGGTTCATATGAAACTCAAGCATCCTTGTGACCATCTTCAGGGTCGGTAATGTAGGTCGGAAAATCTCTGGTGCCATAGCTCACATTGAATAGAAGTATCACTTGCTAATGATCCCAAAGGGCTTCCACCAATTTGATAAAGACCATCAACCCTAAATCCAAGAGTAAACACATCTTTGAAGTTTCTATGCCATACACGTACCTTTCCATCAATGAAAGCTACCTTGAAGCCTTTGTCTTCCATCGCAGAGATAGACACCAAATGCTTCTTCGAATCAGGCACATACAAGACTTCCTAAAGATGAATGGTTTGACCATAGTTCAAGTGGAGAGTGACAAATCCTATCCCTTTTACGGGGTAGGTGGCATTATCTCCAAGGATGAATTTTAGATTAGTTTTCCTCTCAATTAAATTTGAGAGGGCCTCCTTATATCCAATGAAATGCCTTGAGGCTCCACTATCAATTAACCAATGATCCAAAGTATTCGGAGGAGAGGCAATAGTGTTGAAATTTCTAAGTATTACCCGTTAGAAATTTTTTCTGTATTCTCTGGTTTATTTTGCCTACTTGTTTAATTACTAACAAGTTATTTAGCCATATAAATACTGAAATAAACACAATACAGTCTCAACCATCTATAGATCAACAACTGAAAGAAATGAACAAACACACAAGGGACACCGTTATTTTTGGACAAATAGTCCCCGGAAAAACCCAACTTGGGAAAGCGGATGCAACAGTTCTAAGGGTTTTTATTATTAAGCAACTTTTCTTGAGTACACTGGGTGCCAAATTGGCTCACTCGACAGAGAAAATAATCTGACAGTAATACCTCTCTTTGGAAGCAGATATTCCGAAAGTCTGCTCCACGAAACCTTCTCCAGCCCACTCTGAAGCACTGCGTCCTGGCCTCTGGGTAGCCTCTCTGGCCCACTGCGTCACTTTTAAAGCCTATGCATCAGCCACGCAGGCCCTTCTGGCCTCTGCGCAGTCACTGCTGGCCTTTGCGTGGCTTCCTCTGGCTCTACGTCTGCCTCTTTGCCTCTATGCTAGTCTTCCGACACTATCTCCGCTTCTCTGCCTCTGCACTCATATTGCCCCTCGCTGCAATACTGATCACTTGTTCGATTTCTCTTAGCAAACCCCGCTTTAGAAAATCGAACTCACTGATGACTTTGGTGTATCTCCAACTGACCCTCAAGCCTCCTCTTTTACTTTTTCTTTCTGTTGAGTCTTCAACAACTGAGATTACATCTCGAATCAACGACTAAGATTAGATTTGGCTTGATCCATGTCCTTTACAACCTTCTAACCTAGTTTTATATTAATACCCATTAATATTTTTATTTTCCTAAGTTTAGACTTAGGAACCCATTGAAAATATTAAATATTTTAATATCTCCTTCACCTGTTATAATTTCCCAAACCATTTCTGGGTCTTGGAGATCTCATGTGCTTTAGTCTCTCCACCAATTTTCATGGCTAGAGCACATCCGATGCTACCCCAAATCAACACTCCCTCTTAGCGAGGACAGTGCTCTAGTAATACTCCACCACTAAGCATCACCCTCATCATATGACACCGGTACCTGTGTTGATGCTTGGCCAATCTGCCCAACATCCTCTGCACTGTTGCATCCTGTACTACTGCCCATGGCTCTACCACTGCCACAACTACATCTGTATGTCAGCTCCTCTGCATCTGTGCTGCTGCTGGTCCTTCCTCCCAACACTACTTCTGCACTGCAACCCTCTTTCCTCATGCTGCATTGTACTGCCTATAGCATTACCATTGCTACTGTTGCACTGCAACTCAATTACTAAGACGATGGTAACTGATTTACTCAACTAATGACATCCTTGTCAGGTTAGAAACCCTCCTGATGCTGAAGTTCTCTCTGTCGCTATCCAGTGCTCCCTCTGCTATCTCTGCGTTGCTGCAACAACGCTGTGCCTTTCGCACTGCTGTAAACCCCTCTATGCCTTCCTGCACTGCTGCACCTCCTCTGTGTCTCTTGCACTGCTAACTCCCACTGCGCTGCCACAAACTACTGCACTCTAGCACTTTCTGCCATTTCATCCGCATTCGCTTCTATCGACATCTGCCATCCTGCTACTGTCACTTCGGGGCTCTCGTAGCTGGATATGATCCAAGAGTTTGGGTACCTCAAGGATTCTGCCCCTCATCCCCTGTAGTCTCCCTGACTATAGCTCGATGTCTCCCCACCTCTTCTCTAGAGGTACATGAGCATTCATGGCACAATCGTCATCATCCTCTACCTCCTTCTTTGCCTTTGATGGCACTGCCTTGGAGTCAGACGCCTCTCCCTTATTCTTCTTCCTCAGACACTAGGTTGAATAATGGCCTAGTTCCCCACAGTTGAAGCACTTTATCTTGGAGAGGTCCTTTTTCTTCCTCTTCCCCTACTGCCCTGCAGATGCCAGAGCTGCATCCTCTTCCTCCTCTTTCTTGACCTGGGTTCCTTTGCCACTACTTCCCTCCTTGATCAGCCGTCTGATCTCTTTTTTGCGAAGAGTTGTCTATAGTTCTTCCCAATCTAGAAGATTCGCTTTGTCCAAAATGCTTTGGACGAATGTCTTTCACTCCTCGGAGACTGCGTTCAAGGCAGTCCTTACCATCAACTCTTGATCCGACGTGGCCCCTATGGAAGTCAGTTGGTCCCGAATATCTTGAAACCTGCTGAGGAAGTGATCTATCTGCTCCCCCTTCTGCATCTGATACGACCGCAACTGATTCTCTAGTAGCATCTTCTTCTGCACGGAAGTGCCTTGATACAACGTCGTCAAGGTGTCCCACATTTCCTTTGTCGTATTCTTCTCGGCAATATGCTGAATCACATGATCCTTGACCCCATCAAGGATTATGCATTTTGCCTTGGCCATTGCATCCTCATACCTTTCATTATCAGCTGGGTCGATTGGGATAGCCACGGTTCTCAAGGCGAAGGCCTTAATGCAACGTCTATCTAGAACAAACAGGATCCTGGCCTTCCAAATGACAAAGTTGGACGCCTCATCTAGCCTGTCCTGATCCCTCAGTCCGTTCATGGCCATCTCTTTGCTCTTCTTTTCGACTCCTCTGAGTCTCTACTTCCCTCTGGAAGTTCTTTGTTGAGTCTCGAGTTCCCTCCTGGAAATCCTCCCGCCAATCGTCAAATCGCACCTCTTCGATCTCCTATGCTCCTGCAACACTGATCTAGATTTCTTGGCTAGAAATCCGCCTAGGTAGCGACTCCCTCTACCTTGGTTCTGTTCCGTTAGGTACTGTTCTGCCTTGACATCAACAACACCCCACTAGCGTCACTCTCTGCAATTTGCCCACAAATTCCTATGCCCCAGCAAATGAAGAACTAAGCCTCTAGGCTCTGTGCAATCCCAGCAAGGTTGATTTGCTCCCTTGGGCAACTACGTCAACCCTCCTGTTCTCTGCGTGGCTCTTCGTGAGCCTCTTCTGCCTTCCTCTGCCTCTGTGCTGGCCTCTCTCTAGCTCGAACTGATGACGCAGGTCCTTTGCATCAACCTTTCTCTGCCGCTTTCTGCCTAGGAACAACTTCTATCACTCGGGACAACTGTTTCTGCTGCAAATTCTCTGATTCCGCTGGCACCTTCAGCTCTGCTGTGATCTGCAATGCTCTTATACCATGTTGAAATTTCTAAGTATTACCCGTTAGTAATTTTTCTGTATTCTCTGGTTTATTTCGCCTACTTGTTTAATTACTAACAAGTTATTTAGCCATATAAATATTGAAATAAACACAATACAGTCTCAACCATCTATAGATCAACAACTGAAAGAAATGAACAAACACACAAGGGACACCGTTATTTTTGGACAAATCATCCCCGAAAAACCCAACTTGGGAAAACCGGTGCAGTAGTTCTGAGGGATTTTATTATTAAGCAGCTTTTTTTGAGTACACTGGGTGCCAAACTGGTTCACCCGACAAAGAAAATAATCTGGCAGTAATACCTCTCTTCGGAAGCAGATATTCTGAAAGTCTGCTCCACGAAACCCTCTCTAGCCCATTCTGAAGCACTGCGTCAACCCTCTTGGCCTCTGTGTCAGCCCTTTTGGCCTCTGCGCAGCCTCTCTGGCCCACTGCGTCATTTCTGAAGCCTTTGCGTCAGTCACGCAGGCCGTTCTGGCCTCTGCATAGTCACTGCTGGCCTCTGCGTGGCTTCCTTTGGCTTTGCGTCTGCCTCTCTGCCTCTACGCTGGTCTTCTGACACTATCTCTGCCTCTGTGCCTTTGCACTCATTGCTCCTCGCTGCAATACTGATCACTGGTTCAATTTCTCTTAGCAAACCCCGCTCTAGAAAATCGAACTGACTGATAACTCTGGTGTATCTCCAATTGACCCTCAAGCCTCTTATACTTTTTCTGTTGAGTCTTTAATGATCGAGATTACATCTTTAATCAACGACTAAGATTATATTTGGCTTGATCCATGTCCTTTAGAACTTTCTAAGCCAATTTTATATTAATACCCATTAATATTTTTATTTTTCTAAGTTTAGACTTAAGAACCCATTAAAAATATTAATTATTTTAATATCTCCTTCACCAAGTAGAATTTCCCTAAACCATTGCTGGGTCTTGGAGATCTCATATGCTTTAGCCTCTACACCAATTTTCATGGCTAGAGCACATCCGATGCTACCCTCAATCAACAAATAGATAGAGCATGAATAAGATAGAACTCATCTTGTTTTTCTATTGAGTGCATCTAGCCAATAGTTCATCAAAACCAGGTATCCTATCATTATTGAGAATCGTTGCAACAAATGTATCCCATGGTCTTGCAAGACCTCCAAGAGCAATGATAGTGAGTTCCTTGACAATAGTAACTTCTCCAATAGATAGTAGGTCATTCTTGACTTGAGTTATTTTCATGAAATAGGATTGGATAGACTCCCATTTATTCGTCTTGATATCCTTCAACTTGTTCTTGAGAAAAAGGATTTGATTTGCATTGTTTACTTTGAAGATCCCAACCAACTTGTCATACATTTCCTTAGAAGTTCCCAAATCAGAAATATAGGCAACCAAATGCATTTGAATGGAGTCAATCAAAATTTTCTTAGCTTTGACCTCACTTTTTCTATACTTGGTCCTAGCAGCAACAATGCATTTGAAGGAGGCTCTACCACTTTCCCTTGCACGTAGTCCAATACTTCATGCTCCTCCAAGGTTAGGTCCAAAGTCATCTTCCATGCATGATAATCAGACTTGTCATACAACTTATCCTCAATCTTGAAATATGAAGTAATAACGATGGAGACTAGTCCTTGTCAACAAATATCCTGGTGATTGCCTTGTTTTTTTTTCTTGCTTGGGCTTGTCCTCACCTGGGCTCTGATACCATGGTAATTTTAGATAACAATGGCATTTTCTATATGTGCAACAATTACTTCAATGTCCATTCTATTAGCCCAATGTCAATTCCACTTTAATTTCCAATAGCAATCACTTAAACCTTTAATTCACATTGATAAAACTGTAGATAGAACATAAACAATAAATTCAGAAGGCAAGTCAAGACAAGAGAACACCAATATTTGACTAAAGCTAGGGAAAAACCCCAAGATGGGGAAAACCCTTAATCAATCCTTCTTATTATCAAATATCAAATGCTCAATTCTTTCCTTAATTAATTGAGTAAAATTCACGCAAAACCCCAACTTTGGGCTTCTCTCCCCAGCTGCCCCAAAAGTTGCCCAAACATTGGTATTTTGGGGTTTTTCCCTTTTATCAAGCACTATAGCCTATGGGGATTGATAGGCTACTTCATCTTTTTGGCAATTAATTTCGTGGGAACATTACACTGCAAGACATTTTAAACATATAGGAAGATAGAGTTGTGGAGGTCACTGGTTGGTATGTGATGTATCCCTACGTACTTAATCAACTATGGGACATGTGGTTATGGAGTCAAAACATTGTCTGCACAGTGGATAGTCCAATTTTTCTCGGGCAAGTTATATGGCTCAACTCCCAAATACATGGTTAGTGCCATATGCGTAAACTAAAACAACCACTTGCATATGTCTCCGAACCCCACCTTATAACCGCAGTCACATGATGTATTTCATTGTTGCCTTGAACCTTGTTGACCACTATGTATCAACGACCCATAGCAGTACGCCCCCTTTTTTTACAAAAGGGATAGCATCTGATCGGTGTGTTCTTGCCATCCAGCTATCATCATCAGCCTGAGGATCATCTTATCATGTAAACCCAGTCTGCATGTGTATAATGTAAATGATCTCAGCAGATCCGTGTCGTGTATGTAATCACCTAGGTAAACCTACTTTTCTGGTGACGATCTACATTCCGGGAGGTTTTTTGTCTTACCGATCCATTCTCGGATGGTCGACAGAGTTTTCCTTCAGCCTTACCCCAAAGTCAGAATGGATTTTGTCACTGGGATCTTAGGGGAGTCCTAGCGTTCTAGATCGAGTCTATGTAAAAGTGATTTGGGAATAATCCTAACTATTTGGTTAGGTTATTTTATTACAAATTGCTTGATCTGCTAGATTATATTTGTGTCGTAGAATTGGTTAGTTTGTGAGGGTCTTTTGTAAATGGGTTTTCCCCCTTGAGATGTAAAAAATGTAACAATCACGATGTAAAGTTTCTTGAGGGTTAGAAAAATAATTTATCCCCTCATAGGTCCTAGGTCCTAGGTAAATTCAAATTTTCCAGAGGCAAAATTCGTGGGTCCTTTAAAAAATTAAATCTTAACATGTCCAGAGACTAAGGTTAATTGATTATTTTGCTAAATTTTGTGCCTTGGGTCCCTGGGGTTAAGTCAAAGTCAAAATTTTAGGAAATTAATGCAAAACTTTAATTTTTGAATTTATTAAAATGCATTTAATTGAAAAATTCGAAATTTCCTCAATATTTAAAATTTCGACGAATGAGATTAAAAGAAATTTTGATCCTCATCAACAGTCGAGATTGCTTTGACAAGGATCACTCAAACTAGCCGTTGGAGGATTTATCTTTAAATAGGAGGTCATTTTGTTAGTCAGAGGGATCCGATCTTTTGATCGTGTACTAAGCGAAAAGCTCTCTCTGTAATCTTTTTATGAGCAATAAAGAAAAACTTTGGAGTTAAACTTTTGCTAGTGTTACTCCTCATGGAAATGCTATAAGATGTATTATTTTCGTGTGTAATTTCTTTTTTGCCATTAATAATAGCTTTTGGAGAGCGATTTGAGTACAGGTATCTTGCTGAGTCATTGGGGTTTGAATGATAATTTAAGTTTTGAATATAATAACAGGTATCTCTATTAGATTTGAATTTTATTATCGTTCTCTCGCTTTATGTTGACGGCTGAATTGAGTTTTGTAGGAAAATCCTTGATTATTAGATCATCAGGCGTTCGGGGAAGTTTTCGGCTGAACCAGCCAACTCCCGATCCGTGTTTTCTGAAGAGCCCAGCTTAAATATGATCTCGAGCTTATTATAAGATTCTTTTTATGGGTGATGCATGAAGGGTTTTGAGCTTAGTACCTCCTCTAAAATTCAAAAATTTTTAATTTTTCTGTGCTAAATCGTTAGATCTGGCTATTGAGAGCCTCAAATCATCAGATTTAGGAACGGAGTTAGACTCGCACTTCCTAGATCTGATAGATCTGCCATTTATGTACATAGATCTGTAAACTTTTAGTTTTTTGACTTGGGTATTTTTTTGGGTCATTGTATATATCATTTGGGTGTTTCTTGTTGTATTGCAGCTACAGATCTGAAGCTGAAGGTTGTGCAGAGTCTAGATCTAGGTCCTGGAGGGTAAGATCTGGATCTCTGGGGGTCAACAACATCAAATTTTGGCAGGGATCATGTCCAGATTTCACAGTCCAAGATTTTTTTTTTTTTTGAAATCTGGAAATTTTATAAGGGTTTCAAAGAAATCTGAAGCAGAGCGATTTAAAAAATTTAATTAAGATTTATGGATTTTTTTTTTTAGAGCTTCTAGTGGAAGTTCTGGGCCACCATTGGCTTCCTGGGGTTTCCTGAACAGAAAAATTTCAAATTTGTTTCTACTGGGCTTTTTGGAAAATTTCGAAATTTTTATTGTTTGGTTTGGGTCTTAAATTCTTTTTTTAATTTGGAGAATTTTTGGGTCTCTTTACCCCTGCTTGCCTTGCTCCTTGTCCCCATTGATTGCAGATCTCCTCATCGACCCTCAACCCTTTACGCAGCTCCCTTTTGCTCCATTCAGCAGAGTTGCAAACCCTTCAATGCTGCCATCGTATCCATCAAACTTGCAAGCCTAAAAAAAAAAAACCCCTTTCCCTTTGCTCATCTTTCTCCCTACACATTCATCACTTGCACGCTCTAACTCCATATACCATCACAACTCCATATTTGCGTGGTCCACGTCCATTGCTGCACCTCTGCAATTCTCTTCCCTTTAGCGTGCTATCTCCTCTGCTGCCTTATCCCTTTCTCTGCAGCTCGCTTCGTCTCCCCATCGGTTGTTCGTCCTCCTATACCTGCTCTTTCCTTCACCTTCATACGCTGCCATTTCCGCTAGTCCAAACTCCCCATGCTGCTCCATATGTTGCGGCTTCACCTGCAAACGTTCACAACAAGCCTCGCGTCCATCCCTCAGCTCCATCGAACTGCCAAACTTGCAATTTTTTCTTCCTTTCTGCCGTCGATTTCCTCCGTGTGAGCTCCATAACTCCTAATCCCTGAAACCTGCAGCAGCAAAACAAGTGAATGCATTTGACTTCTTTTCTTTTATTATGTATGCTTTAGGTTAGGTCTTAGTTTCATTAGTTATTTTTTTCATTTTATGTTTAGGTTTGTATATACATTAAAAGTCAAGGGTCAAGATTAAAGTGTGTTTTGATTTTGATTTTATTTAGTTTCACATTTTTCAGTTCTTATGATTTTAATTTTATTCATTTAAATAAAAATAAAAAAATCGATTTTGTTTTCTTTTAATTTCATTTTAATTTTTTTTATATTTTGGTTTTGATTAAAAAATATAAGTCTTAAAAACATTAAAAAAGTTTTAAAAAATCCAATATATATATATATATATATATAAAATTAGAAAAAATTGTAAAACATTAAAATTTTTCCAAAAGATTAAGAAAATCTCAAAATATTTTGTGACTGAGAATAAAATAAACTAAGGGGATTTGCGCTTTTACATTTAATATTTTAATGTGGCCTATGGCCCATTAAAATATTAAAATTTTTAACCCTTTGATTCATTTTTGTTTCTTTTTTCCGTCACATTAAAAAATTTTGATTTCTTCATTCAACTAATTGCCTAAGGAATAATTAAAATTCTAATTTAAAGTTCCTTGGTGTTATGTGGTCATTAAATGCAATTTTCATGATTTTTCTATGGTCAAGGCGCGATAAATCATATTGACTGCTCTAGATCTTGGTCATTAATGATAATCATTTTAAATCTAGAATATCTTGTGTGATGCGGTGTTCGACATTTATATGGATTATTTATGATTGTCAATTTTTGTCACACATTGAAATCGTTTTGGATAACTTGTTTTAGTGATGGTTAATTCAAATATCGAAGGCACTGGTCTATAATTGTTTTTATCTTCTGGTCGTGTCTTGTTTACAATAGAGTTTAATCTATTCATCTGAGTTAATCAAGATTTATCTAAATTCATTTAGTTGTCCATTGCTAAATCTCCTAGAGTCTGTTTTTCATAGGCTGTCCTCATCTGTTTATCTAGGGACTACCCCCCTTGACTTGTCTAGGAGAGAGTCTAAACGGAGTGAGTAAGGATTTAAGAGTGACAACCCTTACTCTGAGCATTGTGGCGGTGCCTAGACACTTTGTGCGACAACAAAGCCCATCAATATTTTTTTTAAAATGGAGCAACAAACCAGAGTGACTTACAAACAATCTAATATCAATATGCAATCTAATTCTACAAAATAAAGGCTTCGTTTTTAGAAAAAGGGATATGACATTGGCTTGGCCCTTCGTGGTTCTTGGCCTGGTAGTCCTTTCCTCGTTTATGTTAGAAAATTAGAAAGGCATAGATATTTCCTTATGTTGATAATTACTTGTGATACTCTTATGTTTTTATTAGCTTTCATATATTCTTCTTTTTATCTTTGATTCATTAAGCAATTATCAAAACAAAACTTGAAGATCAAGGACACTAGATGTAGGCAGACAATTAGGGCTAAAACCCCTATATAGGGGAAAACCCAGTCAAGAACTCTTTCTTCAGTAATTCAAGATAAGATAGACCAAAACCCTAGACCAACCGACCTTCCTCCCCCACGAAGTCAGCCTTCCATGTGAAAATTCTATCACTACAACATTTGATTTACTTTTCCTACTTATTCTTCAATAAGTTATTTATGAAATTTCTTCAATAAACATTAAAATAAATTCTGCTGCAGATATCACACCATAATACAGAAACAAACACATGTACAAGAATCAACACATTGACACAGATATTTTGGACAATAGTTCCCGGAGTAAACTAGAAGCAGCTAGGGTCGTGAGTTACAGTGCTTCTGAGAATTCTCAGAGCTCCATGGTGCAAATGACCCAATCTTCTGTGCCATAGTTCATTCAAGTCCTTGTCTCGATGACTGCCTATTAGTGCCATTGGTGATTCTAGTTGTAATCTATACAACCTATTACTTTTGATCATGATCTGCACTTTCTTTTTCCAGCTCGGTTGTTTGACGTATACCTTCTCCTTGACGAAGTAGACATCATAGCCCTTGCCTTGAAGTTGCGACACGGAAAGTAAGTTCATTACCAATCCTGGTACATGCAACACATTTGTAGCACAGAACCGTTCTCCCGATTCTGTTTGAAAAACTATGGTACCCTTCCCTACTGGAGTACACTTTGCCTTGTTCCCCATGGTGATCTAAAAGTTCATCTTCTCTTCTCGATATTGTGAGAAACATTCCCTGATTCCCGTCATATGCCACGAGGCTCCATTGTCTATATACCACACTTTTGATGATGCAAAACTAGTCATACAAGCCACTTCTTCTTCCAGCTTGGAAGCCAACATAGAGAAATCAAAGTCTCTTTCTCTTGTGCAATCTTCTAAAAATCTGTGCAAGTACCCTAACGTGGATGCCTCTGCATTGTGGTCTCGACCCATGACTGATTTTCCCTTCCTATCTCCGATTCCTTCCTCTGATACCATGTGAAAATTCTATCACTACAACATTTGATTTACTTTTCCTACTTATTCTTCAATAAGTTATTTATGAAATTCCTTCAATAAACATTAAAATAAATTCTGGTGCAGATATCACACCATAATATAGAAACAAACACATGTACAAGAATCAACACATTGACACAAATATTTTGGACAATAGTCCCCGGAAAAACCCAATGTGGGAAAATCGGTGCAGCAAGGGAGGATTTTATTATTCAGCAAATCTTCAGTACAATAGGGTGCCAAACTGGCTTACCCACAGAGAGAAAAATTCTCCAACACTTCTCCTAGTCCTAGCGTCAGCTTGGTTGACCTCTGTGTGGCTCCTAGACACTTTGCGTCAGCCCCTACTTGACTGCGTCAGCTCTGGACCTCTCTGCGTCACCCACGTAGGCCCTCTAGTGGCTGTGTAGTCTCCTGTTGCCTCTATGTCTGCCTGAAGTTCCTTGTGTCTGCCTCTCCTGCCTCAGCGCTGTTCTCTGGTGGTTGATCCCTTCTCTCTGTTCCATATTTGCTACCTCCTGATTGCTCACCAGACCACTTGTTTGAATTTCTCAGCTAACCCCGCTCCAGAAATTGAACTGACTGGTCTCCCTTAGTGTGTCTTCCAAGTGACCCTCAAGCTTCCTCTTATACTTTTCTCGTTGACAAATCAACGACCGAGATTAAGTCCCTAATCAACAGCTAAGATTAACTCTGGCTTGATCCATGTCTCTTGGACCCTTCGAACACAGTTTTATATTAATTCACATTAATATTTTTATTTTCCCTAAGTTTAGACTTAGGGACTCCATTAAAAATATTAATTATTTTAATATCTCCCAAATTGTTTAGAATCCGCCCAAACCATTTTTGGGTATTGGAGATCTCACGTTTAACCTCTCCACCAGTTTTCATGGCTAGAGAACATCCGATGTTACCCCAAATCAACATTCCAATGAGATACAACAATCTTCAATAGTCTCTTCTTGTCTAGTAGCTTCAACCCAACATCAACCTAGAAATTTCAGCCCAGCTTCACCAAAATTTTGGCCTAGCTTCAGAATTTCGGCCTCCTTAGCAACTGCAAAATTTCGGCCCCTCCAACAGCTTCACAACTTCACACGTGTGGGAAAAAAGAAAGAGAATTTCGACTTCTTATGCTTGTGAGATACCTCCTTCTCCTTCACTATCCTTTTCCTCTTCTTCCTTAGAAATTCACACCTTTTCTTTTCCCAGAAATTGCAGATCGAACTTGTTGTGAGTAAGTGACAAATGAGGTCGAGTTGCTGCCTTTATATAGTGATTATGCTACCCAATTTAGGCCGTCTTGTCCAGTTTGAGGTTGACTTGTTGGAGGAGGCTTGATTGACCTATTTTACAATAAAATAAATTTCTTCTTTGACAAATAAATCCCAAGAAAGGTTATTTACAATATGATATGGACAAAGACACTTGACATAAACCCTAGAAGCCTTCAATGGAGGCTTTGACCTAAAAACAATTGACCCAAGCATGAAATCCATGCTTCAATAAGTTAATTTATTTAATAATAAATTTTTTTCTTTTCTTTCTTTTTGACAAATATATTTGAAATATAATTATGAACATTGACACTAGTTACATTCTTCAACACTCGCTCTTAACTAGGGAGGTATTCATAATTACCTATATCTATAGAGGTACATGGAAGATGTCCAAAATGAACTACGAAGCGTTCAACACACCCAGTCCTACGAACTAGATTCCTGACCAGGGTAATATATCCTTGTAATATCCCTTTTCAGGGATATCCCTCAAACACAAGCAAACTCCAACCAGAGATGGACTAGGAGGGCGTTTACCAGATATGTCACCTCTGAAAAGAGCACGAGATTTGGAGGCTACCTGACCCTTTCCAGACTCTGTCTAAGAGTATAGGAGAAAAACACACAGGTGGTATAGTAGCTGGGAAGCTCAAAGAGATAAAAATAACAGTAGTGCAACATACAATAATGTATATATGGAATATAAGCAGATACTCAAGAAATGCAGAGAGAAATGCTAAGCCATTTTATTATACTGAGTAATGGAAAGAGTACAAGAGGTGAGCAGAAAGATAGCACCTCGACTTGCACAAGGCAAGTGAAGAAATACACTCGGAATGGTAAGGAAATGGCCTCTCTCTGAACTGCGTCCAAGCTGCTGGAGAACTGATGTGCTGTTGCTACTGTTAGAATCAAGTGAGGATTTGGGGCTGTTCCCCTCCTTAGAAAATGCTGAAACTCTGGAATCAGCCTCTGCTCAATAGACCCAGAAAAGCCCAGAAAGATTTTCTAAAATAGCTGACCCCCGAAAATCACCCCCTTGAGGATCTACGCTATCCCTCAAGGCTTTGCGCTGCCACTGAAGAGAATCCTCCAAAACTCTGCCTGAGACTCTGCCAAAATCCTCCAATATGCAAGCGCTGATACCTTGCTCAATCTCCAAGCTCAAATCCTCCACATAAACCCAATCCAGAGCTCCCACCAAAAGAGACTACGTCCTCCTCTCTCGAGATTGCGCAGTCATCAAAATGCTCAGCTCTTCCTCAACTCCAAGATTGATATTTCCTGCAAAAGACTGATGAAACTACCTTGCCCGAGCAGGCACTCGAAGTCCCCCGGGGCTAAGGGTGAGATCTCTGAACGAAAGCACTCGATGCACTAAATAGCATAGTTTTAAAACTCCGACTCTGACTCCGACTCGGCCGAGGATCGACTCCGACTTCGACTCCGAAACGGTAATGACTCGGCCGGCTCGATTTCAATGACTCGGTCGTTGTAAAAATTACATTAAATATTTATTTTTTTTATAAAAAAACATAATTTTAAAGATTTTAAACATAGTTTTAAAGATTTTCATTCATGTTTCCAAACACACAACATTATAATATAGATGGAAGACAACATATGATCAAAGTAGGCTCATGAACCAATCCATTATATCAAAATGGTACCCAATGGCAATACATAGTCAACTGTCATACATGATCAAAGACTCAAAACAAAAAACACATAACCAAGGAGGCTAGAAATGGCCTCTACAACAAAAGTAAACTGTGACGGTGACCAGAATCCAGTACTAGTACTACTGGCTAGTAGCTACTGCCAGAGGAGCCAAGATCATGTCGATCAATCTCTGGATCATCATCATCAGAGTCAAACAGGGGGCCCCATGGCTCCTCCTCCTCATCATCATCTCCAACTGCAACTGTAGAAGTGGTACCACTAGTAGGCTGTGCAACTGCAACAGATGCAAGCTGAGATAGAGTAGATATGCGGCTGCGCTTCTGTCGTGGCTGAGCAGAGCAAGCACCTACAACTGAAGTCCTTGCTGGCTGTGAGACTGAGGCTGGTGGATTGGGATCTGCATTCAACTGAACAGCATGTTCAAGTTCAACTGATGTATCGATATCTAAATCTAAATCAAGATCCTCATCAGGATCAAACTCTGCTGCACGACTCTCCACTACCCAATCTGATGTTGGATCAATGTCTTCCAACACAATGGGATCTGAATCAGGTCTTTTGTTCAACAAATGGTTTCGTTTTAGCCGGAGGTTGTATTGGAAATAAACTAGATCATTTAACCGTTTTTGATCCAAACGGTTTCTCTTCTTTGTGTGAATCCTCTCAAAGACAGACCAATTGCGCTCACACCCAGATGCACTGCAAGTTTGACT